>JANHZU010004913.1:351484-364422 GCA_032468055.1 Acrochordus granulatus | reverse complement strand
TTTACAAAAAGAAAGCCAAAATGGAGAAGCCATGTGTGAAAAACTAAGTACACCTTATGATTCAATAGCTTGTAGAACTATCTTTAGCAGTAAAGACTTGAAATAATTTTCTGTATGACTTTACCAATCCCTCACATTGCTGTGCAAGAATTTTGGCCTGCTCTTCTTTACAACATTGCTTCAGTTCATTGAGGTTTGTGGGCATTTTTTTATTGTTTACTAGATTACACTTGAGGTCCCACCACAGCATTTCAGTCAGGTTGAGGTATGGACTTTAACTGGGCTATTGCAACACCTTTTCTTTTTCAGGCATTCTGAAAGGTGTATTTTCTTTTTCACATTATTGTAGATATACACAGCCTATATTGTAGATATACACAGGATAAACAGGCTGGTTTCATACATCACTCTAATTCAGGATTTTCCAAAGTGGTCCTAAAGGATGGAACTGTCTATTATTATTATTTGGTTGGTCACTCAGCCAGATGTTTAGATTTGATTTGGCATTTTTGTCCACCTATCAAGTCCTTCCCAAGGACCTGGGATAGGCAGATACTGTTCTCTGATGTTGTTAAAAATACCACTGCAGTATGTAAGCTGTTCCAAACAATCTGCCTTTTGCAATTGACTGATGATGAATTTATCAATGCCAATGTTCAAGTGGTGTTCCAGTTGTTTTGGGATTATATCTATGACCCCTATTATTACCGAAACCACCTTTTCTCTCTTTTGCCACAGTTGTTCTGTTTCTATTTTCAGATTTTTATATTTTGTGATTTTATCCAGTTCTTTCTCTTCTCTTCTGCTGTTTCCAGGTACTGCCACATTGACTATCCAGACTTTTTTGTCTGTATTATCGATACTTGTTAAGACTTGAGTGTTTTCTATTATTTTCTCTACTTTATGATCCAACTAGTACTTCCTTACAGGCACTTGTATTTCTTGCAGATCTTCCAGTGCAGCATTGTTGTTACTTTACTAAGTAGTGCACTGTTTCTTCAAATTCTTTGCAGAGGCAGCATTTGTTGTCTGTTATCTTCTCAATTCTAGTCTTGTGTGTATTTGTTCTTAAGGCTTGGTCTTTGGCAGCCAGAATTAGCCCTACTGTCTCTTTCTTCAATTTTCATGCTCTTAGCCATTGCCAGGTTTTGTTATTATTTGCTTTGCCTTCTATTTTTTAATGTACTGGCCATGTAATGCTTTGCCTTGCCATATCTCTTAATTTGGTTTTTCTTGTATGCCAGTTTCATCTCTCTAGTACTCAGTAAGCCTTCCTAGTATACTAGCTTTTAGTGCATCTTCTTCACTGTCCTTCAGGTATTCTTCCAATTCCCCTTTTTCCTCTTCAACTGTCTCCACCTATTTTCCTTCATAGGTAGAGTCTGTCAACATCATTGCATGGATGAAGGGCATAATTCATTGTCTTCCTATCCAGGGCCTTTAGTTCTGTTTGAGTCCAGTCCACGATTCCAGCTGTGTATCTAATGATTGGAATTGCCCTATATATTCTGTAAATATATACTGAAATTCAAACACCACACAGTTTTAAGAATTATTCCATATACAAAACTCTATTGCTTGAGAATGCATATAACTTTGAACCATGATACTGCAACAAGCATTTGTTTTTTATTAAAACAGATGTTATTTGATGGTGTTAAAGTTATTGTTGTAGGATGTAAGGTGTTCCAATAAAGCTGCCTTTTGCAATTGACTAATGAAGATTTTGTCAGTACCAAATGGTATTAAAGTAATATTCCAAATGTTTTGGGATTGCATTCAAGGCATCTATCACTATTGGTGCTATTTTTGCTTTCTTTTGCCACAGTTGCTATACTTTTCCATTTAAGAGGTCTTTGTATTTTGTGATTTTCTCCAGTTGTTTCTCTTCTTCTGCTATTTCTAGAAACTATTATTGATTTGTTGCACTGACAGCCAGATGTTTAGATGTTTGAATTCTGAAGTTTTGGATTTGGCATTTTTATCCATTTATCAAGGACCTGGAATAGGCAGATGCTATTCTCTGATGTTGTTAAAGGTATTGTCACAGGATGTAAGTTGTTCCAAGTAATTCTGTGTTTAGCAATTGACTAATGATGACCTGTCAGTGCTGATGGTGTTCAAGTGGTGTTCCAGTGGCTTTGGGATTGCGTCCAAGGTGCCTGTTACTATTGATACCACGTTTGCTCTCTTTTGCCACAGTCATTCATTCTACTTCTGTTTGCAAGTCTTTGTATTTTGTGATTTTCTCCAGTTCTTGTCTTCTATTCTGCTGACTCCAGATACTACCACGTTGACTATCCAGACTTTTTTGTTATCAACAATTGTTAAGTCTGGAGTGTTCTGTAGCAGGTGCCTGTCTGTTTGAATTCTGAAGTTTCAGAGATTAGCTCCTTCATTTTCTATTACTTTCTCTATTTTATGATCCAACTAGTTCTTGCTTGCAGGCAAGTGGAATTTCTTGCAGATTTTCCAGTGCACCATCATTGCTACTTTATCATGCCATTATTTGTAGTCAGTCTGTGCAATCTTCATGCAGCAGCTAACTAGGTAGTCCACTGTTTCTTCAACTCCTTTGCAGAGGTAGCATTTGCTGTCTGTTGTCATCTTCTCAATTCTAGCCTTGTATGCATTTGTTCTTAAAGCTTGGTGTTGCACAGCCAGAATTAGCCCTTCTGTCTTTTTCTTCAATTGTTCTGTTCTTAGCCATTGCCAGGTTTTATTATCTGCTTTGCCTTCTATTTTTTTAATGTATTGGCCACGTATGCTTTGCTTGCCAAGTCTCATTTCCATTCATTTGGTTTTTCTTGTATGCCAATTTAATCTCTCCAGTACTCAGTAAGCTTTCCTGGTGTACAAGCTCTAGTGCATCTTCTTCATTGTCCTTCACGTATTCTTCCAATGCCCTTTTTTTTCTTCAACTGTCTTGCAACACTTCACCTATTTTCCTTGGTAGGTAGAGTCTGTCAACATCATTTCATGGACGAAGAGCATAATTCATTGTTATTTTCTGGTCTTCCTGTCCAGGGCATTTAGTTCTGCTTGAGTCCAGTCCATGATTCCAGCTATGTATCTAATGACTGGAATTGCCCAGGTGTTAATTGCCTTGATAGTATTTCCTCCACTGAGTTTGGACTTTAACGAATCTTCTTCATTCTCATGATATATGCACTTCTGACCTTCTTCAGTGTGCTTGATCTTGTCAGCTTGAAGGATGTCCAAGTATTTGTAGTAGCCATCTTCATCCAGACTCTTGATGTTATTTCTATAGGGCATCTTGATTCCATCGGTTTTCACCATTTTTCCCCTTTTGATATTGAGGTTGGTACATTTGTCCAGTCCAAACTCCATTGCAATAGCTTGGCTATATATATGGACAGTTTTGAACTGTGATTCTATTTCAGATGATTTTTTTTTATTTTAGCATAGCTCTCCTCCTCCTCAGAGCACACAAGCCCCACAACCATGTCAAGATAGTGCCTCACTTGGGGCATATTATCTTGGAAACTTTAAGTCAGTCTTGACACCTGAAACTGCCTGGGCAATTTCCTGAAGTTTTCTTGGTAAGATTTTCAGAAGTGGTTTGTCACTGCCTCCTTCCTAGGGCTGAAAGAAAGTGATTGGCCCAAGGTCATCCTTAGTTCATCTCTAAGGCAGGTCTAGCATTCATGGTTTCCAAGTTTCTAGCCTAATACTTTAACCATGACATTAAAATGGCTCACTTTTCATTAATAGTAGTCTATTAATAATAGAATCATCTTAGTGTAGTGATTAAGATGTCCACTAGAAACTTGGAGACTGAGTTCTCTTAGGCACAGAAACCAATTCAGTGACTTTGGACCAATCACTCTCCCTCCACCAACTCGCTTCAGGGTTGTTGTAGGAAAAAGCAGAGGAGAGAGCAATTATGTATGCTGCCTTGAGCTGTTCAAATTAAAAGTAAGAGTTAATAGTAAAGGAGGGGCATAAAATAAGTGTAGATAAATATAAATTAAAGCTACCATAGCTTTTAACTTTGCTGTTATTATATGGAATGGCATCATCCCTTCATTATAATATGCATCATCCAGGTAAACTATGCCAGAGGAAGACTGCCCATAAAAAATAAAAAGAATATACAGTAAATGGCCAAGGGTGTTACTAGGCAACAACCTGTTTGCTTGTTCCCTTTCCTGCAAGCACAGAAAGCCACATTGCTTATTGCTTCTCTACTCCTGCACTGAATTGTAAGATAAACCCAATTACTCTAAGCTGTACAACAAGCTGGCCACTCATCCCAGTGTCCTCTTCTACAAGAAGTAGAAGAGGTACAGGAATGCAGAACAGACATGTAATCACTGCCAGGACCTAGTGTGATTTTTCAGGAAAAACTGAAAAATATTAACAACCAGTTTCAGCTGGCTTTGTAATAACCCTGAACATACTACAGATCAAGGACAGAACTATAAATATGTCAGAATGAAAAAGAGGAATATGGGATTGTCAATATAGTTTATAAAATATGCAATATTATTATATTTACTTGACATGTATCTCAGATTTAGGAGTTCACTCCTATTTTCCCTTATAACAAGATCATTGTAAATGAGGCTGGGCTGAAATAAGCTGTTATAAAGTATTTGTTTATCATCCTCCAGCTCTTTCCCACACATTAATTCTGTCTTTAAAGCCATAAAAGGATAAGATTCAAAAGTACTCTATAAACTGTACTGAATCACTGGCTCTATAGCAGCAGTCTTTCCCTATGCCTGTACTAAAACACATCCAAATAATGAGAAATAGCTGCCTATTGGTTTACTAAAAGTGCAAAGTTTACTGTAAATAGCCTGATGCCTATTTTTTATTCTTCAGTAAAAAAAATAGGAAAAGCAACCACAAAAGAAACAACTCAGAAAAAAATAGTTCTGCATTTACTGCTGTACTGCTATTGGGCTGGATGAGTAAAACCAAAAGCACATCAACACTTGAGAGGATATTAAAATTGGTCTGATCATTTTTACTTTTTGAGTATGTTGACAGAGTAGCTCCCTAATCTCTGCAAACTGTAAGGAACTGCATGTACTTTCAGAATATATTTGCTTAGAGTTCTGATTAGGCTCAAGGCCACAACTGGATTTTGAAAAGGTGTAAAAATTTTGTTCCACATCCAAAAATTATCGGTTGGGAGCCATAGACAGTGTTTGAAAAAGCCAACCCTTGATTTTCCTCCATTGCAAGCAGCCATTGCCAAAATCCCAACCTGCATTGCATTTTCTGGCACTTTATAGCTAGCAGTTCTACACACCCTGGTGGCTGATGGCATGTCCCTCCCTCTCTCCAATTGATGTTGGTTTCTATGTTCCTGTGGCAGCATGGAGCAAGTGGCAGCCTCCCCATTCATCGCTGTAGTAATAACCAGCCAGGTCAAAATCCCCACTGGGAATTTTCCTGGAGTACCTTTTTCAAGCAACTGAATTCACCCAAAATCATGACTATCCCAAACAAACTGCTGATGGCAGCAGTCAGGAGGCCCCTTTTGATGTTTTTAATAACTAGGAGTTTTTTTGTTTTTAGTAGATTAGGATGTTTTTGAAGTAACGATAAGAGAACTGATAAGGACACCGATTTGAACTCTTGTGTCTTGAGAACTCATTATAATGTTAAAACCACATCTTCGGAATATTTAGATGAGCATTAACAGGCTCATGTTAAGCATGTTAACATTAGCAATGTCAGATTAACAGAACCAATCAATATACTCACTGCAAAACTCAGTATGTTTGAACTGTATACACAATAATTCCCTACTTTTTTAGTTTATTCCTTTTCTGGCTGAGTGATCAGCGAAGTGTCTTCTTTGCCTATGCTCATAGTTTTATTATCCACCTTTCCAATTCAGTGTGTTATTGGGCAACAGCACACCAGTTCAACAAACTGCCAGTTTTCTGGTTAACACATGGTTTATAGTTACTCAAGAACCAGTTACTGTAAATCTCTAAGTCTTATGAGCCTTGGCCAATGTTCAAGTAAAATGGGAGCTTATAGTTTAATTATATCAATGAGCCACAGGTTCTCATCCTGCTAATAACAGCTTTTTCTTTTCTCCCAAATACTTTATTCTTGAGAGAAACTTTCTCATTTAAAATGTAGTAAATTATTTAAATTATAGCTTAAAGAAAGATCCCTCCATCTGTTAAACTTCTATAACACAAACAGCTGATCTTATATATAATGTAAGTTATAGCAGCTTGTAGTTTTGATTTATCTTAATATGCAAACCATAAAGCATCATGGCTTATGAACATAATTTAAAGCCTAGAAAACTGTGAATTCCATTTGTGTTCATAATCCTCACACACAGAGCATGTTATCCCATCCTTGGACCTCCCAAGAAGGGGAGCAATTGTTGTTATATGTACCATGACATCATTGTTCATTTTATATTTATGTGATGACATAATGACAGATGTGACATCATTGTGACTTTATCCAGCCATCTGTGGCCCCCATCTACATTTACCTGTTACATATTCATGGAAAGATGTGTAATATAGGCCCCAGCATCTTGTTGCTTGTTTTACAAAAGCAGTTATAACACAAATATTACAAAAGTGTCTGATACAGATAATTACATTCATGTACAAGTTACTATATTCTTGATGCAACCCTCTCCAAAAGTCTCCTTTAAAAATTAAGAATCCTTTTGCATGAATTCTCAGCTGCTCCATGGACAGCCAATGAAACATAAGAATGTCAGCAATATTTTAACATTTGTATTTTAACATTTATAAATTAAGAATCCCTATCAGCAGGTTTAGTGTGGAGGGCATTGTGTTGTCTCAAAGTACCAAGATACAGTATTTCCAGAAAGCTCCCTGCCCTGTGAACTTGATTTTCTGTTTGTAGATTATTTTAAGTAGGAGAAGCTGGTGGAGATACGATATTGCAAAATGCCAGCAGCATTATGTATAAGAATGTCTCTGGATCACTTTATGTAATTAATATGATGGATAGCAACAGCCTAATATTTTACCTTGAAACACGATTGCCTGCCCATAAAAAATAAAAAGGGATGATAAAGAAAATGGGGGGTGGACTGCAGACAAAGCATCTTCATCAAGCTGCGTTCAGGTTAATGTACTTTGTGACCAAGGTTAGTACAGAATGGCAGTCATTTTGTCAAAAGACAAATACATCCCATGAGAACCACTTTACATGGTTCACCCACCTAACTTCACCTAAACGATCAATTGACGCAGCTTTCCAAACAGAATCCTGCCAAGGAAAGAGCTGAATGTAAACAGGTAACACAGTTTTTTTACCTTGTCTGTCTATGAACCTAATAGCATGAGCTTATATTAAAAAGTTAACATCAACCTCAGATCTGAATAAGAAATGCTCTTTCACTATATTTTCATATTGTGGAGGCAGGAATAAAGGTAATACAATGTTAATGTTGACAATTGTCCCATCCCATTAATAGGACATAATGTAATTCAGTACTCCAGTTCAGCACAAAACTATCATGCTAGACTGGTTTAACCATGGTTTGTTGATTATGCCATTACTGGTAGGATTTCTTTGTAAATGTAAGCATAATGGCTTTCAAACCACAAAGGCTGTGTTCACATAACACACTGAAATAAAATTACTTTAGAGCACAATGCTCCAGGCTAAGTTAACTTATATGGTTTGTGGCTTAGTTTCATACATGATTTAATTTAATAAATAATGACTTAACATATAAACTCAACTTCTTTCACTACAGTATTAAGGAAAAAGGGATATGCATTCTTGTGTTTCTACAATTTTACCTTCTCCAAATGGGTAGGTTTGACATTTGATAGATGTTTCAGCTTTAGTACTGGCTACAAAATACTTAGTAGTAACACACAATATTATTGCTTTTATTTCTCTCCTTCTGCCCGGAATTGTGCTAAATCATAATATTTGGAGGAGAGGAAGAGGGCTGTCTTCCAAATGTTTTTCGAGGATAATCTTGTAATAGCATAACCAACTTCTGATTACTGTAATGCATTATTGACAATAATAGCCCCCACAAATCAGAAAAGGTCATAATTGGCATACAAGGTGGATTTGTGCAAGGCTAAAAGCAGCAGGAAGGCCTCCATATTACATACATGTTCCACTTGGGGGAGCGCAATCCCAGTAAGAAATAAAGATGATAAATCCTTGGAATTGGAAGGTTCTTGAAATCAATCTTGTAAGACTGAGCCTAAGCCTATTCTCTCCATCCAGACTCTTAGTGTTTCCAGCATTGGAACAAGACCTTTACTTTATCACCTTTCTGGCTAGGACTGAGATGTAAACCAGGGTATCTTCCACATATTGATACCTGATCCCATACTTCTGGATGATCTCACCCAGAACATTGTGAGAATGTTGAATAGAATCCAAAACAGGAAATGATTCTATTCATAGTTTTATTGGTTAGTAACACATGAAAAGATTTCCCCTGCCACTTGTGTCCAACTCTAGAGAGTGGTGCTCATCTGTTTCATAGCCAAAGAGCCAGCATTGTCTGATGATGCTTCCGTGGTTATGTGGCTGGCGTGATTATATGCTGAAGTGCAGAGAACACTGTTATCTTCCCACTGAAGGTGGTACCCATTTATCGACTTGCATTTTTACATGCTTTTGAGCTGCTAGGTTGGCAGGAGCTAGAGCAAGTAACGGGAGCTCACCTCATTATGCAGTGCCTGGGTCTCAGACTTAAGCTGCCAACCTTCCAATTGACAACCCCAGCATCTTAACTGCTAAGCCCTCGTGCCTCATTAGTGACACATATGCCCACTTAATTAAAACAAACACCATTATAAATCTGACTGCTTGGTGGATTTTAGATCCTTAGTGGGAAATATTTGTAACTGTTTGTTACTGGAGGCCAAATAGTTTTCATTACATGGAGTGTTTTGGTTTTCATTTTTTTTCATTTTGTCATGTTGATTTATTCTCTGATCATCATTCATTGTCTGCTATATGGGGTGCTCCCTTGAAGATGATCTAATAGGTCTAGGTTTGTGCCTACTGTGCTAATAGTGAAAGGATTTCATTTGCTTATGGGACAAAATTAAGAAATAGTTTAAACTTCTAAAATCAAATAGCTTGGCAACCTAATATTGTAAAATCGAATTTGTTATGTTCAACTAAAGCAGAATTAACTTGTCTGAAGCTTCTTGGGGATTGAAATAATTTGTCTAGGGCTAAATCTTCTCTGTATGTCTAAAAGAAAGGCTTTTAAAAACATCCATTGTACCATTAAGACTGGTTTCTGATTTTCTATCTTCCTTGGATTTAAATCTTAACACTCTCTTCTTGAGTTTCTAACAGTAATCCAGCCTTTTTTTCTCTACAGACAATTTTAAGGGTTAATTATCATTTCTAAGATGATAGCTCTAAGAATTTTTAACTTCTAGTAAAACCCTAACATTATCACACAAGACATGGAACTATAAAATAGCTATCCACATTCAAGTATATTGAATCAAATAATGCTTGAGTACATTATACTGATTAAATATCTTGTGTGAACTTAGCTAAGAGTCCTTTCTTCCTTTCAATTTACACATAAATTAACATGCTCTCAAAGTCTTTTCAAGGTGACTCTTTATCAGAAGTACTGTAAAAGATATGGGCAAAACTCAACATATGACCAAAATTGGGACTGAAATTTCTGTGTATGTCGATGCAATCATAAAGCAACTCATCATGTTATCAGACCTGATTTTATGGCCATTTTTACCTCAGTCATAAAGCAAATCATGGCTGTTAGCAATCTAGTTTCCCTTTCTTTGCTTGTTGGATGCCAGCTGGGAAAATCACAAATCACTATCATGTGACCACAAGACACTACAACTATCATAAAGAGGAGTGCTCAAATTGCAATCATGTTACAGTACTGCAGTTTTGTGATGATCGTAATTTTGAAGACAGGTCACAAATTACTTTTTATGAGGCTATCATAACTTTGACCATCATTAAACAAATGGTCTTAAGTCAAGAACTACTTGTACATATTGATGATAAAATGTAAAATAAGGTATTGGGATCTTGTACTCTACAATTAAAATAATTTGCCTGTGCTCTTCTGCTTAGGAAATGTTCTATGTAAAATATTAATGGACTATTAGATTTGCTAGCCTCTCTCTCTGTCTCAAGGTTTGGTCATAAAGCCATCTTGCAGTGTAGTTACATCACTCGTTAAATTATAATGGCTTATCCCAGTAATTGCTGGTCACTATTTTGTGGATATTAATAATTCTCTTTTTAATTCCATTATGTTTTCAAACACAGAATTCCTTGGAATAAAGCAATAAAAATTAGCTAGATGCACACATCACAATAAATATCATTGTTTAACCTGGTTACTGAATAAACCTTAACTGGATGGACAAGAAACTAAGTCAAAACTAATTATTATGGCTCACAGCATGTTTGTACAAGCCATAGATAAACTAACAATACTTTTAAAAAATTAATAATAGTGACTCAGCTGGATCAAAGTTCTGCTTTAGTCAAGCTTCAGGTGCCATGGAAGGCTTAAATCAGGTCATAACTATTTACATCCATATGCAGCCAAGAATTTGCTTTAATCATGTTTCCTATTACAAACATAGCTGGAGATCACACAGCTTGCTTATCCATATTCAGCCAAGTCATGATTTGTACCATTAACCCCATTTTCTGAGTTTGCAAAATACACTGGACCATCAAGTAACTATAGTGACTGAGCTGCACAATGTGAGGATAACCTGTAATAAGACTGTGAACAGAATCATTCTTATGTTGTTTGTAGCATTTTGCTACAATTATACATTGTATCCCAGTTTCCAGTGTGGTAACAAAAATAGTTCTTTTAAAGACCTACAGATGTGTTTTCATGTTCTAGTTCTATCGGTCTAATGGGGTGATCTCTAAAATAACTTAAGACTAACAAAGTAACAAAAAACTGATGCTTTTCCTGTGAATAAAACAATATCCTCTGGAATTTGTTGCCATGGGATTCACAAAAAGAAAAACTCTTTTTATCTACTATAATTACTTATTTATATAGTAATTATATAATTTGTTATATGATGTGTTATGATTTGTTGGTCATGATTACTCTTATGCTGCAAACCTCTGGCCACTAGGTGGCTCTGGATAGCCAATGGGTGCAGCTCTTGCCCAGCTTCTGCATACTTGAGTTTAGGTGCCTTTGCTATTTTTTGATCTGTCAGTGCAACTGTATTTTAATCTCAAAGTGATTCAGATGTACATTGGACAATGTAATGTGCTGCTGTTACCCACAGTATCCTCACCATTATCATCACTGTTATGATATCTCATCTTCCTGCAAAAACAAGTTAGTCAGGTGAGTATAGTGGAACAAATTTGTAAGCTACATAATCAGGGAATTTGGAGGAAGAATGGAACTAAGAATTATACAACAGAATTAATATTCACCTCTTGTAACACTAATTCCTACCACAGTATTTTAAAGCTCTCAAAAAGACCTACAGACATTTTTGAATTATGGAGAAGACCTTTGATGCCGTATTATTACTGAGAACCTCACTTCTGGGATCAGAGTGTGAATGAAACAATTTGAAAATATGAATGTAGACAGGTGTTAAAATTTTTGCAACTGCCTGGCAAGGAAGCAGGCTTTGCAAATTCCAAAATATTTATATGTAGATTATTCATTTGGGGAACTGATACTACCTTAGCAAGTGCTTGCAGGTTACAGTAAATTACAACATTTGACATTTGGCTCATGTGTCTTCAAAGTCATGGATTAGACTGTGGTTAAAGAAGTCCTTAGCCATAATCTAAAATTAATCCTTTGGAAAATCAGCAGAATGAAGAAACAGCCACAACAGAGCTACTCTAGAATTAATGTCTCCAGTGCTCCTGTTTGCTTGTGTATGGGGGAGCTGTGGAGAAACTTTATTTTGAAAACAAAGGAATAGACATAAAATTTCATTTTGCACTCCCTCCCAGCACAATACAAAAGTACAAACATGGCTTCTGGATGTTTTTCCAACCCCTTAATAGTTCCATTCCTACGTCACATAATCAGGATTGCTCTTTGAATGGAGAAGTTGGCCAACTTCTGAACTCCTATACAGGAATGCAATGAGATTTTTTTTTTACTGCAACTCCTGGGCAGATCCAATCCATTTTTAACTTATTTTTTCCTGGCTTCTTCTATACCAAACTTGGTTCCATTCTGTTCCCTTTTCTGAGTTACCTGGTGATGATCTTCACTAGGCAGAAAACGCCCTGAGCCCCTTTACAATTTTTTTTCGCAATTAAGTAGGAAAGAATGAAAAGATTGTTGCGGCCATCTGTATTTTACATCTTCTGTGGCGTCTCCTAAATTGTTTTGCCCACGATTAATACAAAACCATATTTAATATAGATGCAAATACAGTATTTCCACTTACCTTTGTGTAACAGAAATAAGCATGCGTCATAAAAAAACATATGTTATGGAATCTAATGAGTAATGTTGTTTGTGATAGTTTCCACCAAATGCAACTTCAATGATTTTGGAATAAAAAGCAGGTACCCCTGCGGCCAACCGTTGTGGCTTATGAGGATGTGGGAAAGGGTGTGTCGTGCTTGGAAACCCCTAACGTCCCTCTCCCCTCTAAAAAGGTGCAAACTCGGAAACAGCGCCGTGCCTCTCGAAGGCTAGCGAAGTATTTTTGCGAGTACTGTACACGATTAATATTTCTGCACCTTCACCGCGTCTGCTCGGCCTCCCACAATTTCTCCCGCTTCTCTCAGCAAAGGCAGCGAGACGGATATAGCTGGGCCACTGCAGAGGCGAACAACTCGTACTCGACTGTACCGCAGTCCCTCTGCATCGAGGAGTTTCCTTGCCAAATTACCGCCTGCCTTTTCGCCCGCTAGGGTTCCCTCACGTAGCCCCAATGACCAAAATTGAGGTG
>JANHZU010004913.1:303822-321314 GCA_032468055.1 Acrochordus granulatus | reverse complement strand
GCTTGATGAGTAAAATGACAGAGTAACTGTAGAGCACATTTCAGCCCAAACCCATTCAAAACTCCATTTTAGCATTTGAGGAAAAGGTTCTTATATACCAGCCACCATTCACCAGAAATGAGACACCAAAAGTCAGTTGGGGCTGTGAGGTTTTTTTTGTCTTTGTTTAAGGGTAGGTTTGTTTGTTTTTTAATCATATATTTATTACATAAATATATAGTAAAATAGACCAGCAACAATTACCATAAAAATATCTTTCTTTAAAATCCTGACCAAAAACACAAAAAGGGTTATTTTTCCCCCTCCCCAGACTTTTCAGGGTTATTTTTTTAAATCGCACGTCACAGACAAATTGTGATTGTCATATTTTTTTACATCAGCAGCTTCCTGCTTCCCATATGCAAAAAAAAAAGGGGGAAGGGAAGAAAAAGAAACAGAAAAAAGAAAGACAGGAAGGGAGAGAGGGGAAAAGGGTGAGGCAGAGGGAACAATTTTCCCATCTGTTTTTTTTCCTTCCCTCTGTACATCCCCAAACCCAACCCCTCCCCTTCAGAAAGATACTGAAAACCCCATCTCCCAAATGTACATTCACTAACTCCCTGCTCACAGTTTCTTTCCCTGCTCTGGGCTGTGAGGGGAAAACCACAATGCATAGTATATTGGGGTTTAAGTATAAAGGTAAGTTCAGAGTTGCCTCCTTATTAGAAACTCCTTTTTATTCTCCCTTAACCTTTGATGACCTGGATACAAAAAAAATCAGAAAGAAAGATTTGCTGGGGTGGTGGTGAAGAAGAGATAGTGGGATACCATTTATAGGACTATATGAGATATGTACTTGGCAAAGAAATACTAAGAGGTGGTGTGGGAATAATTATTTCAGAATAGGTCTATAAGGTGGAAAAAACATCTGCTTCCTACCTACAAGATGTCAGTGTCTATAAGTGCCCCACATGGATGGAGAAAGGGACTTTAGGACGTGCGCTGAGAAGCAATACCTTCTACAAATTGCGAAGGATTTTGCTTCTCCCACCCCTATGGAGATGTCATGGCCTACAAAAAAAGATGTGAGAGATACTGTTTTCCTTGCGCTGAACTTTGAACAAAATGTGAACATGGCATGATAGGGAGAGTGACACCTGAGGTGGTGGAAATATCATGGGAGGGATTCACACCCTGAGATCTTCACATCACTTTAAGGATAACTTATGACCTAGGCAACAGCCTATGTACCTTCCTGCCTCAGCTGTCACAAGATGGGGACAGTCCCCTCTATAGGGAAATGGGCAATAGGAATAAGGTTAGAGGCCTCCTTTCATTAGCAGCTCTCCTGCGTAGAATGTCTTGCATATATATAAATCTCTGATACAAATAAAAAGATTCCACCTTTTTGCTTTCAAAATCTATATGCAAAAGCTATTTCAGTTCCCCTTAAGAAGTAGTGTTATGTGTATGCTGGTGTTGGAAAGAAGAAAGGGTTGTAGATGAGGATTACAATCCAAGTCCTAAAAACAAACATTTACAGGTAGTCCTTGATTTACAATCATTTAGTGACCATTTGAAGTTACGATGGTGTTGAAAGATATGACTTATAACCAGTCCTCAAACTTCCACTGCAGCCTCCCCCATGCTTGTGTAATCACAAATCGGGTGTTTGGCAATTGGTATTTATTTATAACTTGCAGCATCATGGGTCCTGTAAAAGTCATTTGTGACCTCAGTTGGCTTCTGACAAGCAAATTCAATGGAGAAAGTCAGATTTGCTTAACATCTGCATGACTGCAGCAGAAAGATCATAAAATTAGGTGCAACTCATAGTTGGGAATCAGTTCCAATTGTGGTCATAAGTCAAGGACTACCAACACCATTTTAAAAGTGTAAGGGGATACAAAATGCATTCATTCTTCATAGCTGATGCAGGAGTGTTGGCCAGGCTGGAAAAACTTACTTTGGCTATAACATTTTAGCCTTACCAATTGAGTAATCCCCGTGAAAGAGGGATAGTGCTCTTGCCTCTTCCTTGTAAGATGTAACCAAATGAAGCTGGTTGTTTTACAAACTGATGCTATTACTTGATCATATTCCAAAGCTGTGGATTCAAACTACAGAGAAAGTCTGTAATGAACTGACTTAGGCAAGAACAATGAACTCTACAATGATAGCACTGGATGCTAAGCTGAAAGCACACATGTTCCTAATTGGACAGGACCATACCTCACTCCTTTCAGAGCCTCACAGGGACAACAAAACACATCAACTAAAACAGTATAATAATTAACCAAGTCAAATAAGCTAAAACAAATGGCTGACATTTCTCTCTTCCCCGCCTACCATTTAAGACTAGCAGAAGGCTGTGGCTGTGCATGTATATGAAACAAATTTGTGTAAAGTGCAGATGGAGTTACACTTTGTATGCATAGGATATCTCTGCACAATTGAAAGAACTATACTTATAAAATACATATGTTACAGATGAAGTAAAGCAGAAAGTTTTGCGCAAGTCCACTGAAATGCAAGTCCCACTCATTTTTCAGGTAGTGTGTAGAAGTTGTTCCTGTGCAGTTCTACTACACATATATTGAATACAAATATGTTCAGGCTGCTTCATCCAAGGTCATGCTGTTTGTGACCATTTTTTTCAGGACTATATGCCCATCTTATAGCTTGCAGTTCAGTATGTGTGGGAAATTCGTAAATGAGAGTACCAAAATATATTTTATACAGGTTGTACTATTTGGTATAAGGCAATGAGGAATTAATATCTTGCCCCCTTCCTTCCTGATAGTCAGGGGCATCTTTACATGGTTGTAGACTTCAGACATAAGACGTTTGAGTCACACCTTTCCAAGGCAGAACTAGTTTCTAATTCAGGTTACATATAAAATATTTACAGAATTACAAATGCTGAACAGACTGTACACTGCTTGATGTGTGAAACTGTGTCCTTGCTGGCAACTTACAGAGTATTATTAAGGCTTTTGGAAAGATGACTGTACACAACTGGGGTGCTTCAGCTCCCCTGTCAAGATCAGGTAACATGAGATACCACTGAAGTGAGGCCAAATGACAGCAGTGTTTTGAGACAAACAAGAATGAAGAAAGTGGGATATGATTATGGTGGGGGAAGGAAATTTTCTGCAAACATTCAGAAACACATACACTTATATGTAAATATACCTCAATTCTGTACAAATACTTGGCAGAGCAATTTTGAACCCAGATAATGGCTCAGCACCTGTGGCTTTCAGGTATATTCAGCTGGGCACAGGAGGCACAGATATTCTTATGAAGGGAGAGGACCACTCTGCCTATAAACAAGGAATACAAAACAGGCAAGATGGGAGAACAGGGACACTGCCATGTGTGTATGAGATAGGGATCCTCTTAAATAAAGTAGCAAATCTGTATTAGATATGATTGTACCTTTTAGAGTGCTAAAATACATAAGAGAGTCTGTTAATTCAACACCACAAGATTTGACACCTGATACTGCAGACTCACAGATCCCAATAATAATTTTTCATTATTACATGTAAAACATACTCAGTCAGACACTAGCCAATGTTGATAAGGAGTTATGGACACAACTGGGCTCACCATAAACCAGAGTGTGTATTTCTCAAAAACCAGAGGATGCTTATGTATGAATACCACCAAGAGTCAAATAACATACCAAGATAAAGAAGGCATATGACTAGCTCTGGCTTCAGCAGGATCTCCTGGCAGCACCACAATGTCTAAACTGTTTTACAGCCTGTGCCTTTGCTCCATTTACAAAAAATGCAGAACAACATGGCTATGGATGGCATTAATTTTTCTTATGCTGCCCAAATTAAAAACAATAACACAACAATCCATTAGGGCACTGGGCTGCCCAAAGAGGATGCTACACATACAGGATTGGGAGCAAGGCAGACTCAGCTCGATCTCCTTAAAAAATTTAAGAAAAGGGAAGATTTTATTTCTATTTGAAGACAAGGTTTGGGAACAAGATAATGAAAGGAGGATTGAGATCTGGTTTTTGGGCTTCCAGGATTGTTAAAGTGAAAATTGTAGAATGTGGGTAAGTTACCCATGCAAATCTTTTCAGCCTTGCAAGGAGGATTGTTAGGACAACAAAGAGAGCCAGGCTTTCTGCAGCCCTCTGGTGGTGCTTCTACAGGCAACAGATGTATATAGGTGGTCCTTGTTTAGCAACTTTCTTGTTTAGCAACTATTCAGTTATGATGGTAATGGAAAAGCAACTATGTGACCAATTCTTACATTTACAATATTTGCAGGTCTGAAGTATGATCGTAAGCACAATCAGTTTCACTTAGCAACCATTTCACTTAACAACCAAGTCGCTAAATGAGGAGTACCTGTAGTTCATTTCTCTCTTACCAAAAGAAATGGCATTAACCTCCAGAGGGTTTTTTTTAAGAACTATGTGGCAGGAAGTGGGGTAAGAACTTGAAAGGCTGGCTAGTGTTATGAAAGTAGTAAATCAAGGACTAGCACTAGAAAATTTGTGTCTTTCTGGGACTCCTTTATCTGTAGGGAGAGGAATGGGTGGGGAAAGAAAAGAGAATAAAGAAGGCTGAGCTGAGGCAAGAACGTCAAATGAACTAAAACATGTTTTGGCAGGCAGGCTAAGGAAGAAGCTTTAAAAATCATTACTCTATTTCAATATCAACTTATTTTTTAATGTATTGCTTATTCTCATTCTAACTGAAAATAAGAAGAAATATGACCCTCCAAACACTCTAAATGTTTCTGAAGAACTCTCAGCTTTAGAAATCTTTGTTTTTCTGCATCTGTGTGTTTAAAGCAAACAGCCCCTCACTTCTATGCAATGCGAATATAGGCAACTAGAACACACTCCTCTCCGGATACTAGGAAATTAAGAGCTGAAGATAGATGGGTTTATCAGTTAAAAGGTGACCTGGAAAAGAATTGTTATTTGGGTTATTTTCTACAATACTTAGTTAAATGGAATTTATGGAAGCTAAGCTTTAGAATCAACCCAGAAGTTTCAGTCAATTAATAATTTCATTCTGATTTTCTTTGGAAAATATTTAAAAAATTGGCAGCAAAATAGCTGAGGTTTAATTGTTGAAAAAAGCAGTTTTCCTGCTTAGTTGTGCAGGATTTCCTGGCCTAAATAAGTAAACTCTAGAAATTTCTAAAATGCCATGTAAGAAGCAGAATGGCCACAAATTCATTGTTTCCAAAGGAAGATGCAGAAACATTTTGTGTATTGGCCTTGTTTGTAGTAGGTGCCATCTTAGGACAAGGATGAAATCTTAAGTGTATCTTTTAAGAAGAGGATTTCAAATGGAAAATGATTTCTTCAGCCCATCCTTAGGCTGATTTTTGGATTTTTTAAGCTGTTCAGTCCAATATATCAATTCTTTTATATGTACACTTGTTTCTAACCTAGCTGAATTGATTTTGTTTCAAACTCCTTTTTCAGCTGAACTGACTGTATAGACCATGTATGTGTAGTTCTGAATACCCTGGATCTCTCTTAAATCACACTTAACTCTTGTAGATTCTACAATTTTCTCTCATCCAAGGAAAGTTTCACACATGCATTCATCCTAAGAACTACTTAATGATTCAACTATCTCAGTAAAAACATTGTGTACATGATCATCTTAAAATTCAACTCAATAGCAGCTCATTCATAATAGAAAATCATCAGTGTAGAAGGCATTAGCTAATAATTAGTGAGGCTTAGAAATAATATACTTTGCAAAGCATCTCAATTTCTGAAATGGGTAAGAATGAGTTGGGAATACTAATTAGCTTTGTATGGTGCAGATATATTAGTGAAACCTTTATCTCTCCCTGATTGAAATATGAGTAAGGATAGAAAATTGGCTGGCCACTAAATACCCTATGACACATTCTGTGATATCTGGGATGCATTAAAATATCTTCAGTGTGGAATGAATAAATAAAGAGTATAAAAAAATAAAGAGTTGAATTCAACTCCTGATTACATGGATAATTCTGAATGGCTTTTCTCTTCTCAACGTTTATTCAATATTCCAGTTAGAAAATATACATCTAAGAGACATGATTATAAATCTCTTGATATGCATAGAAACCTATGAAGCTTGCTTTCTTTACAATAGTTGTATGCCAGCCCAGTCATGGGGACTGGGTGGATGCAGCACAGAAATACTATAGTAGTAATAACTGACAGATTTTTAAAACACTGGGTAAATTGGAAAATGGTTACGTAGAAAAAGACTCCTCTTTGAAATCCTGGCAGAGTGTATTGTTTTAGCACTGAAGTGGCTGATTTTGTTGTAACTCTTTCGAGGCCAGAGTTGGATCCTACTATTCTGCAGAAGAGCTGTGGTAGGGAATATGATCCCACCTGTAACATCTCCAGAACAGACTCATGGAAGGAAAATACTGAAAAGAACTGTAGGAACCCAATGGCAATGACAGAGAAGAATCCAGATTTAAATCTGATTAAGAAATAGGTGTTCCATAGTGGGAAAGCAGTAGATTAAGACTGGGTTCACACATCATGTTAAATCATGGTTTGTTTTAACCAAAGTATATTGAATAAACCATAACTGGCTGGATTAATACACTATGCTAACCCACGTACCATGGTTTAAAAACCACAATGTTTAGTTTCATACAATATGCTCAACTAAACTCAAGGAAAATTACATCATATCTTAACATAATGAAGCCAGCTTAAGAATAATGCAATAGGCTAAGAATGATGATTGCATGAAAAGGTCTACTTTCAGGAAAAGAGAGAAGCTGGTTTATTACTTTGCATGATGCTTTGGGCAGTTATATTAACACTGGGTTCTCTTAAAAAAACTTACTAAAATTATATCTCAGAACAGGAGAGAGCTCTGGGCTTATGCAGCAAATAAGGTACCTGGAGATGCCTACAGATCAGAGCCAATTCCAACTGTTGTAATGAAACACTGTATATCCCTTACCAAATGCTCCTTCAAGATAATAGTTTCCATATTCCAGTCTAAAATTACCAAAGTATTTTTCACTGTCGAAAGTCTCCAGCTGGAACAAAGTAAAGGGTACTCCTGTGGAGAAGCGCTATATAAACTTCTGTGGCAGAGTACTTTTATGGTGTGAGAGAGGTCCCACACTCAGTGATTTTACACTCTGAACAAGGAAGCAGAACACAAGCACTTCATGAGAAATTCAGCCCTTGCTGTATTTCTGTTCTGATAAGGATTCTGATTTGCTAGAAACCTAAACTGTCAGAAACACTGACCTCCACTTCATGTTACACTTGGGTCTATTTTCTGGGGGAAATGGCTTGAAGCCTTGGACACTGTGGCCTACCCAAGGGGAAAATATTAAGCAACACAGGACACGAGTCTGCTTCCATTTAAGGCAGCAACTTATGCCCACAGAATGAGTCTTTGATCAAGGTCCAAGAGTGTATTTCCCTTCATAGCTTTTAGATGAGTTCTAGCAGGATAATTTTCATGGCTATTCTGAAGAAAATCCAGTGGTTTTGTTAGGATTTCCTCCTTGGAAAACATGTCTAGGAGTTCAGCCTAATTTGCATTAACCTCTATTTCTCACAGGCATAGCAACAGAAACAGACACACTCAATTTCTCTTCCCAATTTCTCTCTCTCTTTCACACACCCACACATCTCATTTTATTGCACAGGGAAGATTAACACAAGAAAGGAACTGTTTGCCAAAGATTTGCAAGCCAGCTTCATGGGACTGAAACAGATTTTAAAAGTGATTGGTGATATTAGAGAAAGACAGACAATGAGAGTTGCAGCAAGAAGGGGTAGTTATTAAGGTAGTCTGGATAAAAGACTTCATTAATTTTTTGGAACAACTAGACTGAGCATGAAGGAACTTAAGCCTCTAATAGGTTGTGGGCACACGCGTGTAATTATATAGGAAATAGCATGTTATAAGAACAATGAGAAAACACCAGTCTTAGACATTGGCCGACTAGGCTACCGAAGTTCCTCATCTTTGGATGCTTTTCTAATTGTTATTGCATGGATAGTTTCAGGCAAGGCTCGCTTATCAGCCTCTACGTTGGACTAAAAATTTTTCCCTCAAAGAAGCCTAAGATTAACTCATACCTTAAAGGCAAAACTTATGTACCTGCATATTCCCAAGATATACTATTTCAACAGACCCAGTTTTATTCATTGGGGAAATACAACTGGTGCTGTGTATCCTCTGCTCTTTTAACACAAACTTCTAACTCCCACATCTAGAAAAGCAGAATGCTGCACTACGAAAAATGGAATAATTAAGCAAAACTGCAAATGTTGTCTTATTTTGCATAATGTTGCACTACAGTTTATACTGCACACCACTGGAAATCCCATTTAAATTCTATTCTGAGATTTCATTAGCCTATATTTGCTGCCATACCAGTTAGAAACCTGCATTTTTGAAAACATGCAACTGTTAAGATTTGTATTCAACATCACATTTGATGATTTCATGGAACAGAGGAACAGGCATTTCTTTGAATATTATTCAACATGTCTGATGGTATTTGGGACTCCAGGCTCCCTTCAGTTCAAGCCCAGTAATTACTTCCCATTTAACTCCATGTCATTCAAGGATGATAAAAACAAAGCAAAAATCAAACAAACAAACCGACCAAAAAGCATTACTTTTTTCCAACCCCAATTTTGTTTGTGTGATTTTTCTTTTCTTTTTTTTTTGTGAAGAGACCCGTACAAAGATTTTCTTAATTAAAAAAATTATACATATTTATATATATATATATATATTTCTGTATATTAGCTTAAATTGGAGCTGTGTTCTCCATGCGCCGGCCGCTGAACCTTCGGATGGTACATCCAACATGCACCCAACCCATCATGTAACATTTTCCACGGCGTCTTGAATGAGGTAAGAGGTAAAGGATTTTTCCAACGGAAACGATGTGACAGAGAAAGAAGAAGGAATAAAAATATACCCCTCTTCCCAATAACATTACATTACAGTTGCAGTCAGGCTAATAAGTTGACAAGAAATTGATCTATCACAGATAAAGCTGTTTAGGGGAGAACAGAGAAGTCTGATCTATTAACAGTGTTAAGTGCCAAAAATACTTGCATTAAGGTGATCACAGTCTGGTTTGCATTAAAGGTGAAACAGACAAGAAGAAAGCGGGAAGCTGGTGGTTGTTATTTTTTTTCCTTTAAAATACCTCCTCCAAGGGCAAATCTTTAAAATGGGGATTCATAACTGGATGTTCTTTGCCAAACATGGCTCTAGTACCAACTGCTCCACCTCCCAAGAGTCAACCAAGGGGCAAAAAAACAAATTACAGACAGGCCTGGTGGGTATTGCAATGGAGTTGTTAGGCCTGCTGATTACTACTTTCTGTTCCCCTTCTCCAAATGATGTTTCCATAAAGCTAATTGCTGGCCAGAAGTTCAGAGGTTCTATTTTCCAGTAAGTAGTTACAACCACACAAGCACAATACCAAATTAAAAACAAATCTGAGATCAAATGGAAACAATATTCAAATTTGAAAACCTGGGATGTTTTTCTCTTGCCAGCTCGGCCAATTCAATTTTACAAATGTGGGTAGCCTGCCTCTAAGTTCCCAAATGAATCACCTCTGATACAGTTTATGCAACCTGAGTTGGGCAGGATGACCCTCCTTCTGTGCAAGGAAACGCCTTAGAATATTATTTCCTTGACCTAGCACCCCTCCAAAGAGGAAAATCAGATTCAGTCAGGTCAGGATAATCTTTCTCTGCTGTATAAAAAAATCTTTGCCTTTTCTTCCCATGTGCACAAACACAACTGGGACTACAAAAGAACCAGTACTTTAGAAGTGCAGGGGACATGGAATGCTGTAGGAGAAAGAAAAACTATTATGCAGAACCCACAATCTCTTAATACAGAAAGCCTGTACAATTCTTAGTTGTAAAGGATGTGGCCATGTCCCCATGAATTTCATTGTTTTCATGTTTTCTATATTGATAAGTGCCATTTCTGCCCCTCCCCCCAAAAAGAGTAAGAAAGAATTGAAACCTAACTTTGATTCTCTTGGAGCATTTAACTGTTAGGATTTCTTCTCATTTCTTCTCCAGAGAGAAGGACGTTGAAGGGAGAGTGCAGCAGGGCAGCAAGAATACTAGTGCAGAAAGAAGTGTACCACCACGTGGTGTGGGAAAGCGTGTGCAAAGAATTAGCAAGGGCCATTTAAAAGCCCAGTGGGAACATTGCATGCAGCCTTTCAGCTGGGAGGGGGCAGCAGGTGTGGGTGGGAATGTGTTAAATCCACCCACCTTGCTGAATATGGAGGTAGATTGGCTGAAGCTTTGGGGAGGAAATAGGGCATCAGGGCAGGGAGGAAGGCTGATGAATATACCTCTCAACACTGGAATACAAGGCTGGCACCTCTTAAGAGGCAAGCCCTGCAGTGCGATTTAAAGCAATATAGATTTTTTTATTCAATCACCTGTTTCTCCACTAGCGGAGGAGCAGAGGGGAAGGACTTTTTGTCTCTTTCAAAGTGCATTTTCCTTCACACGTGAACTTTGAGCCTCAATTTGTGTGTGTGTTTTTTTTTGCCAAAACATCTCTGACCTTCCTTCCTCCCACCTGCCCCCAATAATTTAATAGGATTTCTCTTTTCTTCTGTCGGTTCCATTTTTTTTTTTTTTTACAAAAAAGTGCATTTTCAATTTTAGCCTCCCAGGGAGGATAACTAAATGCTAAAAGTTCTAAAAGAAACCGAAAAGAAGAGTAAAACAACCAAACACACTCTGACATTTCCTGGGACTGTTATGTGCAAAAGAAATATATATATTTATCTATCTATATGTATGCATATATACTTATATATATTGGTAATCAAGTTCATTTAAATGAGAAAGATTTGATGAGAGCTAGAACAAAGAGGTGCCAGTTGTTTCCAGTGTTGTGGAGGCCAGAAAACTTTTTTTTAAAGAAGGGGAGAAAGGCAAAGCACTTTGGAGGGGGGAGGAGAAGAATAACATGTGGATTGTTTTCTTCTTCTTTTGTTTTAAATCTTCAGACAGACTTTTCACCCTGGAAAGACAACTTTGGACAACAGGGGATATAACAAGGGGGTAGGCAGGAATTGTACTGTCCACTTATTTTTTTAAAATCTGCCTAGATAAAGAATGTATTGGCTACTGCACACATCTACCCATAAACCCAGATTTTGTACAGCTTCAACTTTTTTCATGGCCCAATCCCTACCAATGATGCCCTTGCTTCCCCTATACATGGGATTCACTGATGCTGACGTGCAATATTTAGAAAAACAAAAAAAGAAAAGAAAAATGAAAACAACAAAACAGAACAAAACAATGAGAATCGGTTGTGTCCGAGGTGATGAGGTGAAGGCCATGTGACCCAAGTCCAGCCATCGCCCCAGTCCCAAATTGCTCCATATCCCCAACTCGCCCATGCCACCCTGTTTGCCCACTCCCTCCCTCTCTCCCCACACTCTAAACTTCCTGATCCTCAAAGACCTCAAGGAAGAGTGGGGGGAAGAGCTCTGTGGGGCATTCCACCTTCATGTGCAGGAAGCGGCTGGCATGGCAAGCCCCAATCATGCGCAGGTCGGTCACCTTCATGAGAAGCTTGGGCCAGAAGTGGGGAATGTTGTGTTTGCGATAATTGATGTAGTGTTCAAATGCCAGCAGATAGGTCTCTTGGCATTTTTCAATCTTGTCAACGCAAATTAACCCACTGCGGTCTGAAAAGTAAATAGAAAAGAGGATTTGTGTCAGGCAGGCTGAAGACGCATGTGTTATCCAATCAACCAAGTTGCCCTAATCCCAGGTTAACTTTCTGATTCACTAAATCTAATAAACTCTCATTGCTCGAGCTAGAATTAACTGTTTCTTAGAGGACTGTCCTCTTTTGGTCAAAGCACAGCACCATGATTATATTTACAACTGTCTTCTGCTTTTTTTGAAAAAGAAAATGCAAGATAAGTTCAGCTCCTTGTGTTTTCTGCTCCCTGCCTCCTCATGTAGGAGTTCCATTGAAAGCATCCAAAAATATGGCTCACAGGAAGAGGCAAAGATTTTGTGACACCGGATAGGATCACTGTCAAGGCCTATGGGGTAGATGAACTGGCCTGACAGGCTAGTTTAGGGCCCAAACCTGGAAGTTCCCTATTCCTGTTCTAGTGTTTTTGACTGTTTTTCGATGCGTATGAAGAAGATCCAGAGATTAAAAGTGGACCTTGCTCACTCCCTTACAACTATCTTATAATAATCTTCAGAAGGAGAGTCTAGATAGTCTTTGTTTAATTACCACTATTGGGACTGGCAACTCTGTCACTAAGCAATGCAGTCATTAAGTGAGACATCACATGATTGTGGCTTGCAATTGTACTGGCAGCTTTTCCATTGACTATCTGTTGGAAGCCAGCTGGGAAGCAAGCAAGTGGCATCTCATGACTACAGGACATTGTAAGGGTTGCAAACATTTGCCGTTAGCAAAGTGCCTAGAAATCACAATCATATGACCACAGGGATGCTGCAACAGTTCTAAGTGCAATGACTAGTCGTAAATGTTCAGCGGCCTCATAACTCTGAATGGTTGCTAAACAGGGCAGTCATTAAGCAAGCACCACTGAATAGCTTAGAGTTCAATGTCTAAGAAAAAAAAGTTTTTTTCAGTTTCATTTATCACATTTACAAATTCACACAAAGTACTTCTCCTCAGCATCATCTCTAGCGTTCCAGGTGTCCCCCAAACACTCAGGAGTGTTGATGTTTTTTAATAAGTGATAGAAATACTGCAAATTGATCTACTAATTCCAATATGGTCTGAATGAATTCCAGGGATAATTTTACACTCTCTCTGGATTTGATAAAATTGTTCATTTTCAATCATAATAAAAATGAGAATGACTTTTCACTCTCAGTCACTCAACTCAGTCTTCAAGATATCCCTTAAATCAAATTGATTCCCTTTTCTCTGGTTTCTTAGTACAATCTTCTCACCTGAATTTAATGATGTAGTCCATTTTATAATATTCAACTTGAATTCAGTTGTTCAACACATGCAAAGAGCAATTATACTAATCCTTCAACTGACTGAATGAATTTCCTCTGATGAAGTTTTTAAAATAATTATCTTCTTCACTTTTGAATATTCTTTTATTTAACCATCCGACCATTTACTAGCCATGTACAGAATCCCATGTATTCCACAAATTTAACACATACTCTGCTGCAGCTGGTGATTTGGGAGATTGTGACAAAAAATAGCTAAAATATAAAAACTATTATAGTCTCATTTAGACATTTGATAAGTCTGAAGTTACAGATTGCCCAACCTTGATGCTAACCCATAAACAGCCAAAAGTTCAGTTTCCAACTTCTGCCAAAGTACAATTTTAATCTGAAGTTTTATGAAGGTATTGATGATCAATACAAATAATACTGAGCTATGCAGGTAGTCCTTGAGTTACAACTGTAATGAAGCCTGCCCAACACATTCATATGTTGTTACTGGTCGTAAAATGGGTCAGTTACATGACCCACCCAATTTTACAACTTTTTAATGGTGGTTATTGAGCAAACACATTGGTTGTTAAGAAAATTCCATACTCATTAAGCAAATCAATGGTTTGCTATGGGCACAATTTTGCTGAAAACCCAGAAGTAATTGCCAGTTGGGGCAAAACCATTGTAAAACAGTTACATGACCATGGGATGCTGCAAAGGGCAGTAAATCCGGCTGTGTTGCTGAACATATGAAATGCAGTCATGTGACAGCAGTGAGTGGGGCAGGGAGACGACTGTTGGAACTTCAGATCTGGGTCCTAAGTCTCCTTTTCCAGGGAGCTTGAAACTTTGAATGGTCACTACACAACTGGTTATACACTGAGGACTACCTCTGTGCAGACTTGGTCTTACTCTTTGGGTTTGAATAATGGCAATCACATAACGAAATCCTGAAAACATAATCAATCCACGATCCATACCTGAGGACATGAGCAGCACAGCCTGGAGCAGTGCCACTTCAGTGTCATCCAGGCTGAAGGCAGAAAGGGATTTTCCCAGATCAAAGATGGCATCTGATACCACACCCAAGCCGCCGTTCTTCAACTGCTCCCGTTTGACGGCCATTTCACCACTGAGCGTCAGAGTTTCACTTTCAGGATCATAACGCACAGCTGCCCGCAATGACATAATCTCCATGCAGCAGCCCTTCAAAAGGATGATCTGGTCCTCACAAGGCAGCTAAAAGCAGAGAGAAGCAGGATCATCTTGGCTCTGGCATAGTTATCTAGGATAATGTTACGAAGGATAGTCCCATTGGAGCAAAAGAAGATCTCATTCTACCTCCCAGAAAAACGAAGGAATTTTTGCTCCACAGAGCAGAAAAGCAAGTGCTAGGTCTTAATATAAAGAGACAAGGCTATAAACAGTGGTCCCAGAAATAGAAAAGGCATACATTTTCTGTGTCAAAGTAGCAGAAAATCAAGAGCTGGAAGTCAGTTGTGGTGGGAAAAGTGACGCTTCTTTTGAAAATCACTTATTTGAAGAAAATGTTTCTTTTCTAGTAGCTGGTTCTGTTCGCCAGAAGCTAACTGAAATTTGCTGCCCCAGCTAGGTAGAAATGCTCCCAGGATGGTTATCAGATCATCTATGAACAATAGCTTACTTCATAATAATTATCTTGCAGTTTTTTCGTCTGAGACAACCCTAGCAAGATACAGTAGTTTGTGGTAATTAATTCACCAATCTAAACCCATCATATTTGAAACATTAAAGAGGATACTTTACATTTTAACTTAATATAGTAGCTGAGTTTCGCAGCGCATTAGAACAGACTCATGTTGGATACTTTGTGGTTCAATGTTCAGGACATTGTAGGAATCCTGACTTGTTTTAGCATGTTGTATAAACCCATCCACTCAAAGGTTCACATTTTCCTAAATTAAATAGCATTAGAAGAAGAAAACAGAATACTATTATCTGATAGTGTGACAAATCAATCTCCGGACTTTGGTGGCATAGAAATGTAATAAATAAAATAAATAAATAAAATTATTTATGGGAAGGACTCAGTGTGGACTTACCCAATGTTCAACATTTTGCAACCTATGCCCTCCAGGCTAAACTATAACAGTATAGGTTGACCAGGATTACCATTCATTCAGTGACCATTCAAAGTTACAACAGTGCTGAATGAAGGGACTTAGGATTGGTCCTTGACGTTCTGTCCATTTTAGCACCCTCACGTCATGTGAACAAAATTCAAGCCACCTTAGTCTCATCCGCATTTACTACTGCCTTTTGGCCACCTGCATACCCACCACTTGGCCCTGTTCTCACTACTGTGACTGACACACCACATTCCACTACTGTACCAGTGGGTTCTTCTTTTGCACCAATGCATCCAGGGCTTCTCTTACACTTTGCTCAGTCTTTCCAACTGCATGCCAGCTAAGGCCTCCTTTCAGCTCTGCCCTGGGAAGAAGCCACAACTTTAAAGAAGTCCCGAGTAAAAAAAACTCCTTCTAATCAAGGAAGTTTTTCACAGCTTGGGCTTTATTTGCAAAAGGTGGCCCTGGGGAGGACACAAATGGAGGTTCTGGGTGGGTCAAAGAGAAATTTTGGCTATACCAACATGAAAGAAGGTGGTGTAAAAGGTCTCGGCAGATATATAGTGGTGCACAGTGAACCTACCCAACCACTACCCAGTGGTTGGGTAGGGCTAACCGCGGTGGCAGCAATGGATAGGTGGTGATGAATAGGGGGTGCTATTTAACTTGTGTCATCTATTTTACGTATTATGTATTGTTCTGTGTATTGTTCTTTTGCTGTAAACTCCTTGGATATTCCATTATCCATTGGAATATAATGGTACAGAAAAACTGGGGAGGGGTTGGACTAGAATCCCCAAGAACCCTTCCAGCCCTAAGATAAACATTTAACCATTTTGGGAACCAACATAGGGTTTAGGCCTTTTCCCCACCTGAATGTTTTTTTCAAATACTTTTCTACTTTCAGTACTTTACATGCCTTCCTGTAGTACCTATTTGCACAATTTGCTGCTTTACTGTAATTTTTTCCTTTAGTTCCTTTAGCTGAGGATTTTTTCCCTTACAAAATGATCCTGGTCAAGTCAGAATCACAAACTGAATGTGACAACATGATATGCCCAGTTAACTTGGCCACACGATTGTATCACTGAAAGTGATTCTATTATAGAAAGAGAACACCCTTGGCTGTTATGAGGGCGATTGTTAACTAATCATAAAGTTAAGTTTAACTCACCCAAATTCAGCCTAACAAAACTAAGCAAAGATCATTTGAGGGTAATAGTAAGAACTATTTCTTTTGCAGCGATCCATGGAACCATGATCCATGAAAGACCATGAAAAATGAGGGGCATCTTTTGACATGGTGATAAAAATATTTATAAAAACCCTCTTTCTTTCAGTTTAGTCCACCCTTTAAACCTGCAGACAAACGGGTTAACTATTGAAACTTCATAACTTCCTATCATCTCCTGTGTATGAAAAGAGCTGAAGAGAGTTATATGACCAAAATAGAATTTATGGGACAATCCCACCAAGATCAAAATCATTTGGATTTGATGGGAGGGGAGTGGCATGTGAAGATATTGAAGATGTGAGCATACAGATATACAGGTAGTCCTCGACTTACAACTATAATGGAGCCTGTCTATTATGATTGTAAGGCATGATGGTTGTACAACAGGTCATCATGTGACTGGACCTGATTTTACAACCTTTTTTGCAGCAGTTTTTAAGTGAACACAGTGGTTGTTAAGCAAACCTATTGTTGGCTATGGGGCATTTGCTGAAAACCAGAAGTAAACACTGGTTTTCCACAAAGCATCGTAAAATTGCTGTCACGTGACTATAGGATATTGCAAAATATAAAAACGTGTTTATGTGACAGTGGTGTGTGTATGGCCATCCTTACTTTGAATAATTGCTAAATTACCAATTATAAATCAAGGACTACCTGTGTACTATATTTCTATGTCTTCCTAACAACCAGCCAAAATGGTTCTAATAAGAAAAAAGGAATGTAAGGAGAAATTATCTGGAAGTTCAAAACTTTACAACCAAATAACCAAATTCCTCCACCCTCTCATCATTCCTCACCATCGTTTGCTTACCTCTGAAAACATGGGCAGTTTTTTGGCAAAATCCACCACACGGGTGATGGCAGGGGTGATGATCTTCGTAAACTCACTAAATGCCTCCAAGTCTACTTTATCTCCATCAGGCATGGAGGCCATTGGTGACTGACCAATATCTTCAGGCTATTAGTGGGAGGAAGAGGCAGAATTAAAACTGCAGAAAACTAATTCAGGAGATTCCATATCACAGGAGATTTATTATCCAACTATAAAATTGGAAACATATGTATCTTATATGTATGTATCTTTTCCTTCTCTCAACTTCTTTATAAGGTAATCTATTTATATTACATAGCCTTTCTATAATTAGTATCAAAATAATTTCAG
>JANHZU010004913.1:263264-285364 GCA_032468055.1 Acrochordus granulatus | reverse complement strand
TCTGACTTTCCATTGTTTCCTATGGGAAACTGTGTTTCTCTTTACGAGCATTTCGCGCTAAGAGTGTTCTTCCGGAATGGATTAATCTCATCTTGTGAGGTACCACTGTACACAGTTCCTATCTACATTCTCTAGTCCCTTTTAATATCCGTGCACAACAGTTCATTACTTCACTTACATCTTACCTACAGGATTGTCAGAGAGCATACCTGAACATAGTAGCTAACTGCTGTGTTTGGAGATGAGTTTTGTGGTTACCTGACTTTTGCTTTGTATTTTCAGCCACTCCACAATTCTAAAACTTGGTCTACAGTTGACAAAGTTTCTGGATTTACAAAACACAGCTGACTGGAAGCAAACATGACTGCAGATAGAAACCTAGCACATTAGGAAGAATCACTCTAGCTTAGCCCTTTTGCTGTATCTTCCATTTGGAAGGAATGCGTAAACATGAGAAAATATGACTCTTTAACCTGCTCCTGAAACAATGCAGTCCATTCTACAAGCTTAGCATTCTATTATTCCATTTTATTAGGCTTAATATTTTGTTAGTTACTAACTTTTTCTATATTATGAAAGATGCATAGAAATAAAATTGCATCTGTCGAATTATAATAAAAAAAGACAATGAAAGCAAAGAAAGATGGCTGTTATTGAAATACAAAAGGAAGAAAAGTAAATCATGATTTTACTTTTAGGCACACTGAAAAGTAAATCATGATTTTACTTTTAGGCACACTGCCAATTTGCTATGTACTCTGGAAAGTTGGGTTTCCAGTATATTTTATATATATTACATGTGATTTGAAGATTAAAAACTGAAAATGGGTCAAGAAAAATGCCATAAGTTGCAGCATATAGACACATTTCAAGAAAATGTGTACGTCACACCATGCATATTTTTATACACAGATAAAATATATTGTTTTAATCTGGCAAATTATAGAAGGCTTCACAGAACAAGATTTTGGTCTTGTACCCCAAATAAATACAGATAATTCTCATTTAGCAGTGTAATAATATGTGAGAAAGACTTTGGGAGACACTATCAAGAGATGTTGTTTAGAAACAGCCAGATAAGAGATTGCATAGCCTGCAATTGGACATTGGGCAGGACAAGAAGTTCAGAAGAGACCATCCCTAGTTTCTTGGGTTGTAAGGGAGAACTGTCTTTCAGACTTGCAAGAATTTATTAAAACAGTTTTACAATAAAGTAAGATTAGTTTATCTTGTCATGTTGACAAATGACCACAAATGAGACTGGCAATTTAGCCGTCAAAAGAAATACTTACTAAGTGAAACTGTGATTGTTTTTGAACTTACTTCAGCTTTTCTTTGCTGTACAGATCTGTGAATGTCATAAATGCAAAGATTGATTGCAAAATTACTTTTTCATCACTGTTACAACTGCAAGTGATTGCTAAACAAGGCAGTTGCTAAGCGAGAATTACCTGTAAATCAAAAGGACAGGCACAGTCCCTAAGACAGCCAGAGCCTGCTGAGTGTGATTATAAATTCCTTCCTCCAAACAGAACTTCCATCCATGCCGTTGAGGAATTATAAGAGTTGGATCAAATTAGACTACCATAAAATATTCATAAAAATAATGGTATTTATGTGCCATGATTTATTTTCTAATCACAAAATTTCCAAGGTCATAAATTTTCTATGTGCTGTGGATATATTAAAAGACAAGATAATTTCTGCCTGCAATGTTGTAATCTAATGAACATAATACAAAGGAATGAGGAAAGAATTAAAATAGAATAAGACAGCAGCTACTTGTTTTCTGGATGAGGAATGAAGTCAAATTGGTCTTATCCTGCTATGACATTTTTCCTGGGAGGTAAGACTAAGGCCAACCTCCCTTTGACCCTAAGTCTCCTCTCAGTTGAAAGAAATCAGATTTGCTTCCTTTCTACTGGACTGTCCTCTAGCAAACATACAATGAACTTAAATACTCATTTTCTGCAGAGAACACTGGGAAGAAAGAGGAACTAACTACAATTTACCAGGTTCTTGGGGGAAACAAAAGAAAACCAAGAAACGTTTTGGTGCAGATGCAGGATCGCTCTGCCTCTTCCTCTGTTTTCCTAGACTTACAGTATGTTTCTAGCATTTTTCCATTTGGCAACCCTGAATTAAAGTAATGCCAAGTAAAAGGCAACAAAATCGCTAATTTCTTATGGATCGCAACAAAAGTTTAAAAAACAGGCATCTGGATTTGATTTTTTCAAGTAGAAGACGTTTCACCTTTTATCCAAAAGGCTCGTCTTCTACTTGAAAAAATCCAATGCAGATGCCTGTTTTTTAAACTTTTGTTGCGATGCAATTACCCTGGACGAGTGAGAGTCTTCACAGACATAATTTCTTATGGAGTTTCCTTCAACATGATCTATCCAAATAGCAACATCGATGAAAGTGAAATTTAGTCCTGTGTATTGATTTTTCATTTTTCTTTTTTAAATTATTATATTTCAACAGAATAAAATACAACATATAATAAAAACAATGTGACAATAACAAAATATAATATGACACATAACAATAACAAAACCTAAAATATAAATACTCTTCTTATTCTTCCTCTATTAACGTTTTGGGTGTTGAGGGAGATATAAAGTTCTGGCACTTGAACTTCTGGAGACTTCAACCAGTGTTATTTGATGCTGTTATGATATGTCTTTAATACTATCTCTCCATCGTCTTCTGGATCTGCCTCATGCTCTTTGACCTTCTTTTTTTATATATGCCTTGCACGGTATGAAATCCCAAGACATTCTCTCCAGGTGAGCAAGCCATTTTATTTGCTGCTGTCTTTGTATGTAGCTTAAGATTGGTTCTACACTAATTCTTTCCCTTCTGGTCACACCAGCAGCTTTCCTCAAACATCTCATTTCTGTGGTGACTAGCTTCTTTTGTGTTTTCTTGTGAGTGTCCATGTTTGGCACTGGTAACATAGGGTGGGGGTAATATTCTTTGTATGAGATGCTTCTTTGTATTGATCGGTACTGCCTTATGTTGTAGGAGTAGGGCTAGCTGTCTCAAAACTTGGTTTGCCTTATGCATTGTATGTTAATCTCTTTGTCCATTTTTCCATCTTCAGTGAATGTTGTTCCTAGATATTTGAATTCTGGTACTTGTTTTATACTTGCTCCCTCTATTGTTATATTTAAGATATGCTTTTTTCTTCCAATTGCCATTACTTCTGTCTTCTCTTTACTGATTCTCATACTATTTGTCTTGCATTCTTGGTTCATAGACATAAAATATTGTTGCAGTTCCTTAACTGTACTTACTGTCAATGCCTGATTGTCTACAAAGAGGAATTTGTTGATATTATTTTCATTCTTGGGCTTGGCTTCTTTGTTTATGCTGTCCATGTAGGTGATAAATAATAGTGGTGATAGTACGCATCCCTGTTTTATTCTGGATGTTAATGAGAAGAGTTCCAATGTTCCTTGATTTGTTCTAACTACACTTCTGCAATCACTATACAAGCTTTTGCATAGTCTAATAAGATGTTCAGTTACTCCATATTGGGTCATTATTTGCCATAGCAATTTCCTATCAACTCTATCAAATGCTTTCTCTTGGTCTACAAATGTGACAAAGAGATTCTTATTGTATTCCATATTATTTTCTATTAGTTGTTTAAATGTAAAAAGTGCATCTGTGCAGCTTCTATTTCTTCTAAAACATAACTTTTTTTGCGAGTTGTGGTTCTATAATTTGTCTTAACATTGTTTCTATTATCTTGGTGTACATTTTCCCTACATAGCACAAGAGCAAGATGCCTTGATATTGTGTGCATTCTAGTTTGCTCCTTTTGTTTTCCACAGTGATATTATTATTGGTTGTTGCCAATCAGTAAGTGCAGTTAGTTGTGTCCATGCTGCATTAAAGATTCTTTGTAGCCATCTACTGCTGTTTTCCCCTTTACTGTTTGGATTATTTCTGTTGGTAGTCCATCTATTCCTGGTGTTTTGCATTTAGGTGACTTTTTAATAACTTGTGCTACTTCTTCAATCAATATTTCAATTTCTAGAGCTATTGTTTTGTAGTCTTGCATTGTTTCTTTGATACTTTCCTAGAGGGTTGAGAAGTTCTTTGAAATGCTCTCTAGCTTTCTATTTACATCTAATGATTCTATTAGCAGATTTCCATTCTTGTCAATTATTTCTGTGGGATTATAATTCTCCTCTCTTTTCCGTATACCTTTGACTACTTTGAAAACATTCTGCAGGATGTTCTCTCATTATCTGCTAATGCTTTTCTGAAGCACTCCCAGGATTCTTGTTTTGCTTTCTTGATTATCCTGTTGGTATCTCTGCATTGTAACCTGTGGTTTATATAATCCTCTTCTTTCCCTGATTTTATCCAATATTAGTATGACTCTTTGTTCAACTTTACTGCTTGTTTACACAAATAAATCTACAAACATTAAAAAAATAAAAAACATACAAAAACCCTCCTCTCCAACACTCTAAGCCAATTCTGATTGAATCTCTATCCATAAATCAATACAAAAGGAAAGAAAAGAATGTTTCCTTCTCTCAATCTAATCAAATTAATATAATAAAAAATATTTACTATAATAAACATTTCCTTTCTATCATTATATATCTATATTTTAATTATCTTAATTTAAAATGTACACAATATTTCATCTAAACATATAAACTTGTCCCAAAGTCACCTAGTTTCTCCACGAAGCTTCTTTTATTCTAATTCACCAGCAGAAAGTTCCAGAAATACTCCATTTGTTAAACACTTCTTTAAATTGTTTTCTCTCAGAAAGATTACCAGTATAAACATATTTCAGTCTTTTTCATCTCTCTCTTGTAGAAAGCCTCATATGAAATAAAGCACAATAAGATCTTGAATGGCGCTGTCTAAGCTGTAGTAAATATCCAGTCCACAGCATATTAACAACTCACATATCAAAACAATCCTTAAACATTGAATTAATAAATTCAGATAAACATACCACTTGATCATCCTCAGAAATCTTATTAATATTTTCCTCAACAAAACTAGTTCTTTACCCACCCTTGCAAAATTCCCTTGGGAACATTTTTGCAATATTTGTTCTGCAATAAATCTTATAAATTTAACTAAAATATCCTCAAGCAAATAACCTTCTTCTACTACAATCAACTTCACTCTATCAATTCTGTCTAAATCATTAATTATTCCATCTTTATTTTCATCTGTTTTCACTGGGGATTTCTCCCATCTGAAAAAAATCTTTCTCCCATAAACCCAGCAATACTTGACTAAATGTAACTTTTCCTCTAGCAACTTTATTTATTCAATTCATAAACCAAAAGTTCCCATTTTTCCTTTATTTGCATGGGATTCATTTCATGATTTTCAGCTTTTGACTTTTGTTCCATTTTTTCAATATTCCCTTCTAAAAATAATTCTATTTTTTGTATATTTTTCTCAAACATCCTTTGTAAATTTCTGCCACAGACTTCCATTCTAACCTGTATATTTTCATTAAATTTCTGAATTTCATCCAAAATCTGCCTTATCAACTCTTTTTTGAGGTCATCTCTTGTCCCTATATATTAAGAGCAGAAAAAGAAAAAGAAAGGGGGATACACAATATCAACCTTTTAGTCCAGATGGTGAAAAGCTAATTCAGCAAAACCACTTTTTCTCATGTGCCACTATTACCAGGCAATAGCCAATCCTCAGTAAAGAAAGCAATATAATGTGAACAGATGAACTGATGGTATTCAAAATAAAAAAGAGAAGATAGACTCCTTACTTCAGATAACATAGTTCAAAATACCAAAGTATGTACTAACATTTTCACTTCAAAACCTGTTTCTTCCAGGAATTTAACACACTGCAGACAATCCAGCATTCCAAAAAGTACATTCACACACATGTAAGGAGTTAAATACTGCTCCTACCTCTTTGCCTCATAAATCATTCAGAAGCAGATAAGCCTTTCAGTGAAGCCAGAAATATTGTGATTCAGCAAAGAGAAGCAGCATATAATTTAAAACAGAATTAAGCCCTTAGTCTTCCAAAAATAGATCAAAAATAGTAATTAAAAAAATCTAAGACCAGGTCGGCTTTGCTAGATAAAAAGATAATGGTGGGACTACGATCTCCTCCTGGTTCTCCAATTTACAGGCACCCACTTTAGAAGAACACCTGTCTTTTTTGATCTCGGCAGCTGCAAATCAATTCAAGAGCAAGTAGGGTGATTCCAACAGCCCTTCTTTATATCCAAAAGGCTCCCCCGCCAGGAACTTTCCATCTTGGCATGGTCTTCCAATTGCCTTTCAGTTTAAGCTGAGCCTGAATTGCTCACTTCGCCATGTCTGGTGGGTGTGTCTGATTTTTCATTTTTATAAAATTTCATTTTTATTTCTAATATATATCTCATTACATATATCTAATATATATCTCAGTTCTATAAAATGGGAACAAATATGTATGTCTGCACCCATATCCAAAAATTTTGGTATAAAAAGAAAATCTGATGAAGAATTCTAGTCTAATTAGCAACCATTCCTGGATTGCAACTTTACTATCACATCCAAAGCTTGAGTCTTCTTTTAGTGTCTATATTTTGATTTCATTAGATTTCTAGTGTTTATATATCATGGCCTATATTTTTACTTAATAAATTGTGCTCTGTTAGCTAGTTTAACTCAATTAAATAATGCTTTTTAAATTTTTCGTTTAAAATGTAATGTATTTCATAATTTCATAAATAATTGAAAACTATAATCTCCATAATATTAAGAACCCGTATTTACTTATCTCTCTGTTACTCATGGCATTTTACTCTTTTATGCTGTTGATGTTTTTTATTTGTCCTGGTTTATTTCAGGAATTCTCAAACTTAGCAATTTTAAATCATGTGAGCTTCAATTCCCAGAATTCCCTGGCTAGCCATTTATATTCTTTAAAATCCTTTTTTACAAAAATCACAATCCATAAATATTGGAGGTAGGTGGCTTAGCTCAAAAATTAAACTGTACCACAGCTGCTAAAATCTGGATCCCATACATCTCTCTCACACTATCAAGAATGTACTGTATATCTCATGGTTATAAAATTTTACTGTTGCATCAGTAAAAAAAACTCTCAAGAAGTAAAATAGAGCAGATTTTAACGACAGGGAGAATGAAAAAATTTTGTTTGTGGCTGGTCTTTGGGGAGTAGAGGCTAAATGGATTGGCTAAATAGAATTGGCTAAATGGGAATAGGAAATGTCCTATGAGGGAGAAAGAACTGGTCTAGCATTCTTTGATATTCATCAGTCCACATATGAATTTTTCTTGCTTCATGACCCATTGCGGCCTCACCTCTAGATCCCACCCCCAGCTCTTTAATGGTTTATCTTCCTATTGCAGACTTTGCCATTTGACATCTGATATCCTGAGCTGCCCTGTGACTGCCTTTTGTGGACAAGTGGAAAACATAAAAAAATCCTCAGTAATTCAAGTCAAAAGTTGGATACACTCTGAGGATATTGTGTTATTTGGATTTGGATATCTTAGCAATGACTTTATATGTCTAAGCATTTTTTCCTATCTCTTTTAGTTTCTCCCATTCCTCTAGTCTTTTGAAGCATCAAAATTGTGTTACATAAGCATATACCACATTTTAAAGAAGATTCAGATAGAACTATTATTCCACTATCAAAGTCTAATTAATGTTGTGATTTAAGGTGAATTTCCAAAGGAACAATTCCTCTAAATTAGATCTTGCTAAGAAAGCTTGCACATCTACGTACTGTCCATCAGCATTCAGTGTGGCTTTACTCACCGATACTATTGCTCTACTATTGATTTGAAACATTTATGATATTGCTCTGCAAGGAATATGGCTAAACAGAGTTTAGTTTTAATGCTTGAGGCTGTATTCAGACTTAACAAAACTATGGTATCCAAATGGATAAAATGTATTTTTTAGTTTTGAGCAGCCTCCCATAGTAAAAGCCAGATAAGACGATTTTTATGCTTAATTTCCTCTTTATGGGTCTACAATCAAAACAATTCTGGGGTGCGGCTTAGTAGAATAAAAACAAGATTACAGCACCATGGTTGAAGTTTCCAATATGTAATTGGTACTTGCCTTTGTAAATTTCAGGTGGAGTATAAGATAGGAAGCTAACAGAGATCCTAACCCCTTAAATCTTTATGGACCTCTCCAAATAATAATGCCAGATCTTCCAGATTTGTGACTGATAAAACTAAACTGACTATCAGCTGGGTATGATATTCTGAGAGCACCCAAATAATATGATTTTTATTGTCTGCTTTGGATACTGGAAAAACAGAGCAACTAAACTCTGTTGAAGTTATTGCAAAGTGCAACTAGCCAAAATGCAATCATCTTTGGATGTGTTCATTTTCTACAAAGTTAGAGGCACATTCTTGCAGAAGAGAAAAGAATCCTAAAAAGTGAGTCACTTCCTCAATATCCTGCTGGAAGGACTACAAGGAAATGTTCTGTCTTCTAGCATCTCAGAAGAGATAAGCACTTTGATCTGAAAATTATGAGCATTTGCACGTTTGGAAGAGATGCTTACCTGACATACTGCTTTTCACCGAACATTGGCTGCTTTTTCTTTTACGTTTCCCATCCGGCCACCTTCAGAGAAGATAGAAAGGAGATAATATGTTATAAATGCGGAGCTTTATATATTCAATTTACCTTTCTCAGTCACCTGCTCAAGCCTTATCCTATGTGATTCCCTGTCTCAAAAGTTTTCCAAATCACCAAGGCTCAGTTCACCTTCTTTCTTCAAGTTTACATATCCTACACCCTTTAAGAAATCAGGAGGTATGAGCAGTACATAGGGACTTATCTGAGAAGAGCAGAAACGATAAAGAGGTTGGGAAGATGTTTTAACAAACATATGCATGGCAAACCCCCTCTTGACCAGAGATTCCCATGCTATTCTTTGCACAAGTAATAAAATCCATACTCAAACAATATGGGCTATTTGCAGGATATCAGCAATCACACAAAGGACATTAACCCAGCCCAATCCAGCTCATATGTCTTGCACTGAGATTTATGGATGCCCTAAAAAGAAGTGAGAGATTGCCATGGTAGCATTTACATCTGACCAAGATGTAAATTAAGGATGATTATTCTATTTAATCTTGTGATAATTTTATAGTGTAAGAAAATTACTGATCCAAAGTTAACTGGCCCAGCTGAAGCCCCCAGCCTAAAGATAATATTTTGCTGGATCCAGAAAATATTGTAGAAAGAAAAATCTAAAATTATATTAATGTTTTTGGCAGCTGAATTGTGAATATTTAAGAAACAGAGGAGGAAAAATCCATGGAACATTGGAAATTCCTACTACTGCAAACAACAGAATTCTAATTTAGCTTTTGGAAGTATTTTGTGTATGTGTTTTTAAGTTGCTTCTGTGAAGAATGTATAAATCAAAACTTGGATGCTATACTTTATTAATCTGAAAGGAAAATCAGAATTTTCACCAAATAATGTACAGATTGTTATAGATTTGTTAAGAATACATAATGGAAACAAATGTTTTTCTATTTAACTTTGTTTGTTGGAGGGATACCTGGGGTATCTTTTCTTTTGGGGTAGATATGTACATTATTTGAATGCTGTTTTTTAAAAAGATGATTTACTGATTAGAACTGCTGACCCAAACTAATGAATAAAGGAAAACCTATTGTCCCTTACCCAATAGTATGAAATTAAATTAACTAGTGGAAATCCTATGAATCTTTGAATGTTTCAGTATTTCAGCAAAGTATAACATGCAGTATCTGAGAATATTTTCCAAATCAAAGAGCTATATTCATACTGAGAAATGAATCAATATCTAGAAAAAAAATCTTTGAAACAGAAAACTCTGATAATAGTTCTTCCAAAGACTTCAGACAATTGAGTAATAGCTGAAGAAAAAATAATCTTGCACATATAATTTATAGCATATATGCCTGTGATATATTTTATGTAAATAGAATACTCTTAGGAAAAATGAAATTTTCATTATTAAACTATAACATATTTATCTGTTTTTAAATATTTATAAACTATTTATTGTTTTTAATAGATAAAATAGCTGGGTGTATATATACACACATAAACAAACATATATACAGAATCCAGCAATAACCTGGTTTTTAATTATTTCAAATTATCAGACCTTATACATTTTCTTCTAATGCAAAGACCAGCAAATCAATCTGCCAAATGAATCACTGTCTAAAAATCCTAGGTACAATCCATTGGAAATTTTCTACTCAACATTTTCTTGTACCACAGCTTTCTACTTTAGGGAAAGAAACCTTCCCAAATCCAATTAATAGGACAGCTAAAGAAGCTGGTTATTCTTATTTTATTCTTATCACTAGGGGTAGAATTTATAACTTCCATATAGTATTATAAATATTTATATAAATATAAATAAAGCATTTAGTATTTCATAGAATCAGTATGATATAGCAGGTTAAGATGTTAGACTAAGACGAGAAGATCCCAGATAGAAGTCTACTGTCAATTAAGAAAATTCTCTTGGTATTTTTGAGCTAGTAACTCTCTTCTAACCCAATCTACCTCATTAGATTGATATTTATTTATTTATTGGATTTATATGCTGCCAAAATCAGAAGACTCTCAACAGCTTACAATAAAATTATAAAATAATAAAAATCTATAAAACCATTAAAAACCATATGAAGTAAAATGAAGGTAAAATGAAGGCAGATCTGTAGATAGGTTTCACTGAATTCCTCAGGCAACAACAGAGTACTGGATACAGCAAAGCAAACACATGCATTTCTCACTTTAGACTGAACTACATAAGTCCAGAGATGCAGCTTGGTATAGTGATTGATGCATCAGGCTAGAAATTGGGAGAGTGAAAGTTCTAGTCCAGCCTTGGGCACGAAGCCAGCTGGATGACTTAGGCCAGTTACATTTTCTCAGTCCTAGGAAGAAGGCAATGGCAATCCATTGCGAAAAAAGTTTGTTAAGAAAATTGCACGCTTATTGTCCAGGCACTCTCCAAGAATTGGACATGATTGAACAACAAGAACAAAAAGAACCTACCTAACTATGTTCATAATTACACTAGCTTAACTCTTAATATTGCCCTCTTCCCACCTTAATTTCAAGAGGTTTGAGGGCAAGGAAGGAAATTATTTTTCAGAAGGTTACAAAGATTAAGCCTGATGCTATCTCAAATGCAGAAGAGTTGATTCACAAAAAGGATTTCAAGACTCATCCAGTATACAAGAATATATTCTTTCCAACATGTGATCTTGAGGGTATTAAGCAACTTGTTAGCCACTGAAAAAAGCAACTCAGATGCTTGATGGGCCTGCTCCAAGAGGCCTTACTTTGCTGACCAATTCCAGATGGATACCATGTTTATTGAGGACTTTCAGAAAGTTATATTAAAGTTATATTAATGGCAAAAGAGATTCCTAATATGCCAGTGAAGAAAAATACAGCTTCAAAATTGATTCCATGCTGGAGCAGTACATCAGATGAAGCATTGTTACTTCTCCCTTATAATACTAGCAGACTTCTTAGCTAGTAGCCTTGTTTAGACTGAGAGCAACAAATAGATCTCCTTCTGGCGCCAGTTAGCACAGCATTCTGCTGTTGGTTATTCCAATTTATAAAGGCTTAATTTTTTATGGGGGGAGTCTTTTATAGTGACACAGGAGCATCTTGCCTAAATTCTGAGGAAAATAAGTATGGTGCTTCCTGCCTCCTCAAGGAATCTGGGAGGAATGATGGATTGGATTTGAGAGTAGTTACCACCTCTCTTCAGGAGATGTTGATGCCATTGGTCTTCATTGGTTCTCTTCAATAGTATTGGCCATGGTATCCTTGTTGAAAAAGCTAGGGATTCAGAATTGGAACACTGTTTTGCAATGCAAGTAGTCTGCACTGAACAGTCCTTTATTCAGTGACCATTCAAAATAATAATTAAACATGGGGGACTTAGAATAGGTCCTCATATTGTAGCTGTCACAGCATCTCCACAGTCACATGAACACAATATGGGTGCTTGGCAACCAATTTATAATTATGACATCATAGTCTTTTGCCACTACATGATCGCCATTTGTGAACTTTATTTCTGATTTCTGACAAGGAAAGTCAATGGGGAAGACAGCAGGAGATTGTAAATGGCGATTACTTAATCAAGGAATGCTATGATTCTCAGCATTTGCTTAATGACAGAAACTAGGACTTCTGCAACTGCCATTATAAGTTGGCAAAGTCATGTGGCATCATGCATTATTGACCACATTGCTTAACTGATGTTGGGAAACTCCCAACCAGGCAGAAGGAGGTCAAGTGGAGAACTTGTTTTGAATCCTTGCACAAAAGACATAATCTTGACCCACCCACCACAAATTCCATGAAATCTTATCTGGTTGTTCCCAGGAGAAGGCAAGCAATCTGGGAAGATTGTTGTATATAGTTAAACTCAATAATGTTGGTAACTTGGACCTTTCACAAGTGGATCTGGTTGCTTGCATCTGATAGCAGGAGTTTAAGACCCCAATTACTATTGTTAAGCTAGGACTACCTAGACTATTTCTGCTCTTTCTTCAGTAGGCAGTTCCAGTTAAGAGATGAGGGAGGAGAGTGCTACAGAGTTCAATTCCTCCTCTCTGCTTTTTAACATTTACATGAACTGTTGATGGAGGTCATCCACCAGTTCATAGTATAATATCACTAATACATTGAAGATATTCAGCTGTAGCTCGTTACCTTAAACAACAAAATAGCTGGTTTAGGAATTCTGGGAGGTTAAGTACACACATCTTAAAGTTGCCAAGGTTGGACACCCCTGCTCTAGGCCTTGCATTGGTTGCCTAATGGGTTCCATATGAAATTCAAAGCCCTGGTTTCAACCTTTAAAGTTGTATGTGCTTAGCACCAAGACTGCCTTCTCCAGTTTTCACTGGCCTGACTGGTATGTCCTGGGAGAACTAGTGGAGGTTCCCTAATTCAACTAAGCGAAGGGGATAGAATCATGCAGATGTTGCTTTTTTTTCTTGCTATACCTGAGCTCTGGAATAGTCTGTCCAGAAAATCTGACCTGCTTCCGCATTGGTGACTGGTGATTTTCTGCAAGCAATTAAAAACAAAAATATTCTGCAGTATTACTATTTATGATATGAAATATTACTATCAATGGTGTTGATTCTGCAGTTGCTTTTATGTTTACTGCTGACTATTTATTTTCATATTTTTATTATGTGTATTATGCAAATTTTTATTGTGAGACACATTCAACAAAAGTATATTTAATGATCAATTATAATGAGAAACTCTGCATAACATTCATACTTATTGTCCCATTCCACCCCTACGTAATAATTTTGGCAGTTGGGTGAAATTCTGCCCTATTATGTTTACTAGCTCCACTACCATTATAACTTTTACAGGGATGAGATTGTTGTTCATTTAATAGCATAGGTACCTCTCTCTCAACAGAGCGAGTAAGCCTGTTGAAATGCTTTCCACTAGCTTTTTCTTCCAAAATAATTCCAAAGACAAAATGTCCTTTTTGGCCTAGATCAAAAACAACAAACAGTGACCTCAGCTGCAACTGAACCAATCATCTGCCAGTCCCAGCACTCTCATTTGCATGCAGCTATCTTATTGGCAGCAGTGATGCTAAATGGAACGCAGAGGGCAGAGCAAGGGAGAATCTTCAAACCTGCATATTCATAAAGTACGAAACTGGAGGGGGGAACCCCACATTTCTGCAATTTCACAGAACTTCAGCTAAAAAGCCCCATCAGCCTATTTGCAAAGTATCTTTAAAAAGGTGGTGAAAAGGAACGTTTTTCAATGATTTCTAAAAACCCAACAAGACTGAGCTCAGATAAGCCTCTGAGGGTCTCCCGAAGGTTAGGGAGATTTCCACTCAGGGTTACGTGATGGATGGAGCAAGAAAAATGCAGTAACAGAACTATATAATGATACATAGCTGTTAAGCCCCCAAAATGGTTGTCAGAGCATGGTTTCTTCTGAAAAGGACTAATAAGAAATAAAGCAACAGCGTCAGGTGATGCTATCACAACTCTAGCAGGAAGAATCTCATGTGTTACTTTTGTACCCTGGAATGTGCCTTTTCATGTATGTTTTTAAAAAATAATAATTTGAGATTTTCATACCAGGAATGAAATTTAAGTTAAGGGCATCTAGGCTTCCTATAAAATACTACCCACTAGGTAAGACAATTGCACACTAAATTCAAGTACTGAATCTTGGAGATAACTTTATCTTTCTTTTTTCTGCTAAGGTTCCCTGTATTTTCAGTCTAATCCCAAGCAAGAATGCTATTTGTCTGTGCTTGGACTGTACCACTCAGACAATAGAGAGGAACTTGCACAGTTAAATGCTTCTCTACATAACATTTTCCTTTAGTGTGAAGAATTACATTTAAGAGAGAATGGATTCATTTTGCCCTACCCCACAACATAGACCCACTTGTCTACATGAGGCTATTTTTATTTAAACAGAATGGAAACTCTAAGTAATATGAACTCCTGTGTATAATACAGAATGATTCAGCCCCAATGCAGGTTTATGCGGTAGTTAGAATCAGGACTTTAACATCTGTCTCATTTCAACTGAAATGTATATTCAAGCGAATGTAGGCTGAATGCTTGAGGAAATACAGGAGGAAGTACAAAAATAAAATAGGAAAAACTAAAGCTGTTCATCAGGGAAGCATCCCAACAACACTGCATACTGACAGCCTGTACGTGCAATCTTTGAGCAAACATTACATATCAGCATGTACACAATGCAGTTTCTAAAAAAAGACCATCGTGATGGTAAAGTTGAGAGGAAGGAAAGACTGGTACTACCACACAGGTAGTACCTTCCCATTTCCAAAGCATCCAACAGGATGTCCTCTCATCCACGTAAAGCCTATAGACACGGCTTGTACCAGGAGTTCCTGGAACCAGTGCCAGACCATGCTCTCTCGGCTGTTCCTTCACAATGGCTCACATGATGATGCTTGGCCCCCTGCCAGCAAAGGAGGCCAGGACAGCACCTGAGAACAGCATGTGCCAGTAGGAGAACACGAAAGGCAGAGAGATGCCGCCTTGTAGACTTTGGGATTCCCCAGAGAGGTCAGAGAAGAGGAAGAGGAAGAGCAAGGAATGCAATAAATTGTTTCTGATCTGTGCACCAGCCTCTGAGGGAAGGAAAAAAGGCAGAATAGTCTTGTGGATTTCTAAGGAAAGAAGAGAACGAAAGGGAGAGTTTGGAGCAGACCCTGCCTTGAAATATCTGCGTGATAGAGCTGAGATAGCCAGCTTTGATTACCAAGTTCAAATTTCCCCTAAATTTAAAATTCAGTAGGAACTTTGAGTCATCACCCTCTCTTAGCATGCATGGTTGTTATAAGGACACTATGGGACATATAGCAACCACGTGTGTTGCACTGAACATTCTGGAGAGAGAAAAATGGAAGGGGGATATAAATACAGCAAATAAATATATATGCAGCAACCCACCCACAAGTATATTCATCTTTACAACCAGAGCTCCATCTTAAATGCTTCCACCTTAATGCCCAAAACTTGTTCCTCCATTGCCCTATGAGCAATTATGGAAAACTGAATGTTCAATACATCTATAAAGAATCACTTGTTAGATGGGTGGCTACAGAAATCAAATCAATCAATAATCATTGCTCAAATAATGCCTGTGAAAATAGCTGTGGAAATAGCTCTTTTTATGTGAACCAACCTCTTTTTATTTAACTCTAAACCAGCCCTCCCTCTCTTTATGAGAGCTGCAAACATAACTCAAGAGTCATGGATCTCCTGGAATGGACAAGAACAAAGAAGAACTGAATATTTTTCAAACTTGTAAGGCCTGTCCCTTAGTGTATTTGTATTTTAGTTAATTACATTAATTAATTGGCTATTCAACACCTAAATAACTCTGAGCAGGTTACAACTAAAACACTAACAAATAAACAATATCACTGACCAGGAGAACAAAATCCGAAACCAAATCCATAACTATTCAGACAAAAATAAAACAAAATATAAAGAAGAGCTCCATAATCACCCTATTTCCAAGACTTGAGAAAACAACTAGGTCTTAAATAATTTCCTGAATTACATAAAGATGGGAGCCACAAAAAACTTTGAGAGGAGAGCCAGATGGAAGAATGTCTAACAGAATATGTAAATTCTTCAGTTGTGTAAGTTAACATTATATAATAGACAGGACTCAGAAATACATCTATCCTGCTGGACTGAATTGGACAGACAAGGACAACTGGACACAAGCAGTCCCCCAAATATCTAGGCCAATGCATGAATGGCTTTAAAGCAATAAGTAGTACCTATGGAAGCCAACTGCCAACTCGTACAATTCATGAAGCAGAAGGGCCACATGATGCCTCCATCACTGTCCATGCTGTCTATGGATCAGCCATAGTTTTGGAATGTCTTTAATGGCAGCCTTATAAACATGTCACAGTTATACAACCATGAGGTGACTGGGGCATAAATGATTGTCTGAAAGGTCTCAAGGGCCAGAAAAAAATACAACTAGTACACCAGATGTATCTATGCTAAGGTTCCCTTGGCCACAGCTAACACCACAGCTAACACCTGCTCTATGAGCAGGAGCTGAGAATCCAAGAGAATCCTCAGATTGTGCACAAATCTCATATAAGGACCTGCAACCCTAATGAGAGTCAATGACAATAACATGGGGGAGGGGTGAGCAGATATAACCACTCTATCTTGTCAGGATTGAACCTGAATCTGTTCTTTCCTTTCCAGAACTGCATGGCCTTCAGGTATTGGGTTAGGACTTTGACTGAATTGCTTAGCTGGTTAAGATTTACAGCTATGTATCATCCATGTACAGATACCTGACCCAAAACTGGTGGATGACTTCACCTAGCAATTTTGTGTAGATACTGCACAGAAGGAGAGAGAGTGTCAAGCTCTGCAGCAACTGAAAGTCTGGAGCCATGTCTCCCTTCCTGTCAATACCAACTAAAACCAATCACAGAGAAAGGAAGAAAATTGCTGCAAAACTGTGTCTCCCACCCCCAACTCTTCAAGCTACTTCAAAAGAATATTGTGTTTGACAGTATTGAAAGCCACTGAGAGATCAAAAAGCATGAGAGTAACACACTACTCCCCATTCTGGTTTTCCACAGGGCATCAACAAATGTAATCAACACAATATCTATACTAAATTCTTACTTCAAAACTGACTAAAATGGATCCAAATAATCCTTCTAGAGCCCTTTGGAGCTAGAAATCCAATACCTTCTCCACTATTTTCCTTAGAAAGGGAAGGTTGGATACTGGATGATAAAGTCCAGGACTGTGTTCTTAAGGAGAGGATGCACCACTTTCTCCCTCAAAGAAACTAACATCACTATATATACTGAACTACAGGTCACCTCTTAGATGACTTTAACAGGTAACTGAGCTAAAAGACTAGAGAACTCTTTCCAGTTTGTTAGGAATCACAGAATCAGAGTTGCTCACAATGTCTTGTCCTAAACACCTCAACTGGATTATGTCCAATCAGAGCCTAGCTCTATGCAAATCCAAGTGACTTTATTTGCCAAATAACAAGAATATTCCCCATAGCAGACCTGTGGGTAGTCCTACAGCTCTTCCCAACAGGAAAGCAATTGCTGGGAGGCTACTGAAATACACAATAAGGTGTAGAAATAAGAATATTTGGCCATTCTTATCACCACAATGTAATATCTAATACAGGGTCTTACTGTTGCTCTTTGCTCTTCAACTTTCTCAATGGCACACCAAGGATCTCTTCTTGCACTTCATTTGATGGAGCTCAGAAAACCAAGGTATGCCCTGAGATCTGCACAGGAGAGAGAGACCTCAAAGAGGGAATCTGGTCTAAGGCCCCAATTGCATGCCTTTTTCAGATTGCAACTAGAGCCTCAGCTGAATTGTCCATCAGAGAAAACTCCAGATTCCTTTGAAACCCAATCAAGTCCATCAGTCACCTGAGGTAAGCCAAACTAATTTCTCATGTAATCTCCCCCTCCCAAAAATATTAATTATATTTTACAAATATTCTACTTTGTCATTTGTGAATAGCTATTGATACACCCTTTAACTCACATTCATCACAGAATTTAGAAATCTGGAAACAGTATTACAAGCATTCCAGAAAACAAAGAGTTTTGCTGTCAGTGTTCAAAATCCTCTCTTCACTTTCTATCTCAAGGTTCTCATCAAAATACCTAGGGATAATACATGATAAATCATGAAGCATTGTCTGGAAGTTCGCTGTCAAAATTGTGCCTTTGACCATCTGAATAGTGCATTTTATGGATCATATCAGCCTCATCTAATTTTATCTCAAGATCAATGATCTAAGGAAAATTTAAGCTCCAGTAATTCTTATTTGAAAATTAAGCAGAGGTCAAGTTCTTGATGCTAATCAGAACAGAGGGCAAAGAGATTTGCTGGCAGTTTTAGATGAAGGCTGCTAAATGCAAATACACATTAGGCAAAATCAGGAACAAATCCAGAACCTTCAATTTTCCCAACTCTTGCAAAAATCAGATTTGGGGAGGAGATACATTACCAATACTTTGCAGCAGGTGGCAGATTGGAGAAAAGTGGCCTAGGCAGACTAATCACTAAACATTACTAGCCATCTCATTTATTCACTCATTGATTGTTGACATTTCAACCAGCATTGGCCATGTCTTATCAAGTCCATATTCAGAAACAGGTCAGAAAACTGCTACATGATAGTTGTGTTTGCACACAACACACATATAAGTCCATGGAAGGTTTAGCAATTGTTTTATTTAGTTTAATATTTGTTAGTTTTCTCTGGGGGTAGACAGTGTGTGAGGGTGAGGGTGACCTTGACCTGATGCAGAAACCCAACTTGTTTGGTTAATTTATTTTTCACTATATTGTGTAAACTCAGAAAAGGATCAGTTCGATAACCAAGTTAAATCCAAAAAATAAATTCTCGGAATGCTGATTTGTGTAGACAAACTCAATTTTATTATTTTCTCTTCTCCAATTGATATACATCACCCACACAGAAATCTATCCATATATGTATCCAGAAAATCCTAACTAAGGTCAATGTATATACCTTAGGATGTTTATAAATGGGATGGATGAACAGCAAATGATTGCCTTAAGGATGTTCAAGCTCCTCAGATGTATCATACAGTTAATTCCAGTCCTCCACACTCAAGCATGAGAGAAGAGAATGGTTGTGCTTCTACCCTTTTCCAGGGCAAGCAAATTTTCTAAGCTGCCCAGTCACAATCTCCCTGGAGAATCCTATTTGTGCAGAACAGGACCAACAGACAACCCTGCTGGAACACACAGGCCCTAGGGTCAAGTAACAGGAATGAAGGTTGTAAAGCCTGTGGTAGGTATACCTCTCTAATTAATATCCTGAATAAAGTCATTTACAAGCTGGAATTCTTCATGATCTGTTCCTTGAATTGAGTTATCTCACTCCTCTAATTGTATAAGCCAGAGTTGGTTGCGATGATGAAATGGGATAATGCTAGATATGCAACCTTGAACTTCTTAGACAAAGAATAGAGTACCTGTGTGGTCAATAGAAATATTAGCATATATGACAGTGCAATGAATTTGGGTAAAAGTGGGTAGTCTTGGAGCAAGTTTGGAGGATGAGACATTGGCAAACATCAACCTTTCAATTCAACCATTCCCAGATTCCTTGTGTTCTTATTAAGTGGAGTTCTTGATGCTCTTTGAACTTAGTTATTTGCTTTTCTGTTGGTTATCAAGATTGTGACTACAAGTTTTTTTTAGGGTTTGAAACAATATTAATGCCTCGTGCTTTTACAATTCTGGAAGGTCAACTTTACCATTGCTGGAAACATTGTTTGTTATTGCCCATTTCCAGGTCCCTGTCACACACTGATGAGGTTGCATAATTTCTGTTCAAGTCTACAGTATTCCACATGACCTTTATCCGCAAGTCTCTATTTCTTTGGAATGGTATTGCCCAGTTAGATGCCCCTCTAGAGGCTAACTTATAGAACAAGGCTGCCATCCTGTACAAGGTAGTGAGGCACTACCTTGATGTGGTTGTGGGGTTTGTATGCTCTGAGGAAGATGAGAGTATGCCAGAGGTTCAATTATACTGGACAGATCTCATTAAAGGAAGAAGACAAAGAGTATCTCTCTCCTGTAAAAAATATAGTGAGTCAAAATTTACAGAACCCATACCAGCTTGGTCGTTGCCTAGGTCAACAAGGACCATGCTGTTGGATGTTGGAGTTCCTGGACATCTGGTGAAAAATCAGCTAGAGGACTCCACTGGAGAAAGAAATGGCAACGTACTCCGGTATCTTTGCAAAGAAAATCCCATGGATAGTAAGAAAAGGCTAAAATATATGACACTGAAAGATGAATCCTAAGGTCAGAAAGTATCCAATATGCTACTGGGGTAGAGCAGAGGGAGTTACAAGTAGCACACAGATGCTCAGCTGTGGAAGTGTCTGGAGGTGAAAGGAAAGTGCTGCGAAGAACAATATTGCATAGAAACCTGGAATATAAGACCTATGAATCAAGATAAGTTGGATGTGGTCAAACATGAGATGGCAAGATTGAACACTGACATCTTGGGAATCAATGAACTAAAATGGACAGGAATGAAAAAAATTAATTAAGATTACCACTATATCTACTACTATGGACAAGAATCATCTTAGAAGAAATGGAGTAGCCAAAGACAATGAAAGAGTGAGAAAAGCAGTACTGAGGTACAATCTCAAAAACAACAGAATTATCGAAGTTCAAATCTAAGACAAACCGTTCAACATCACAGTAATGCAAGTCTACGCCCCAACCACTGATTCTGAAGAGGCTGAAGACAACCGGTTTTATGAAGGCCTACAATACAATATTCACACCAAAACAAGATGTCCTTTTCATCATAGGGGGTTGGAATGCTAAAGTAGGAAGTCAAAAGATAACCGGGAATAACAGGCAAGTTTGGCCTTGGAATACAAAATGAAGCAGGACAAAGGCTAACAGAATTTTGTCATGAGAATATGCTGGTCATAACAAATACACTTCTCCAACAACCCAAGAGGCAACTCTACACATGGACAACATTAGATGGTCAACACTGAAATTAGATTGATTATATTCTTTGCAACCAAAAATAAAGAAGCTGTAAACAGTCAGTAAAAACAAGATCTGGAGCTGACTGCCTTGGATCATGAGCTTATTACAAAATTCTGACTTAAATTGAAGAAAGTAGGGAAAATCACTAGGCCTTTCAGGTGTGACCTCAATGACATCCCTTATGAATATACAGTTGAGATGAGGAATAAATTTAAGAGATTAGATATGGAGATAGTTTGCCCGAAGAACTATGGACAGAGATGCATAACATTGTACAAGTGGTGGCTATTAAAACCATTCCAAAGAAAATAAATGCAAGAAAGCAAAATGGCTGTCTCATAAGGCTCTACAAATAGCTGAGGAAAGAAGGAAAATGAAAGGCAAGGGGGAAAGGGAAAGATATACCCAACTGAATGCAGATTTCCAGATAATAGCAAAGAAAGATAAGACATTCTTAAATGAACAATGCTAAGAAATAGAGGAAAACCATGGACAGGGAAAGACTAGAGATCTCTTTAAGAAAATCTGAGATATCAAGGAAACATTTTATGTATAAACTGGCATGATACAGAACAAAAATAGAAGGGACTTAACAGAAGCAGAAGAGATTAAGAAGAAGTGGCAAGAATACACAGAAGACCTATACAAAAATATCTAAGTGTCCCTTATAACCATGATGGTGTGGTCGCTGATCTACAGTCAGATATCCTGGAGTGTGAAGTCAAGTGGGCGTTAGAAAGCATTACGAACAACAAAGCTAGCAGAAGTGACGGCATTCCAGCTGAACTGAAATCCAAAAAGATGATGCTGTTAAAGTGCTGCATTATATGCCAATAAATTTGGAAAACTCAACAGCGGCCATGAGATTGGAAAATGTCAGTTTACATTCCAATCCCAAAGAAGGGCAATGCCAAAGAATGTAGAAACTAT
>JANHZU010004913.1:239370-249616 GCA_032468055.1 Acrochordus granulatus | reverse complement strand
ACTGTGATGCTGGGAAGGATTGAAGGGAAGAGGAAAAGGGGAAGGCAGAGGATGAGATGGATAGATAGCATAGTCAGAGTGATGGGCATGGGCTTGGGAAGACAGTGCAAGACAGGGGGGCCTGGCGTAATGCAGTCCATGGGGTCGCAAAGAGTTGGGCACGACTGCGTGACTGAACAACAGAACAAAAATTGCACCTTGAAGACTACCAGCAGCCATGGCAACTCCCAAAACAAAGATGTTATATCGGTATATTGAGACATAATTTCCCCTAGCCATTGCACTGTAGATTAGCTGCAGCTTTCAAGTGATCTCCAGGAGCAATCCCCTGTAAAACATGCTACAACAGGCCATTTGTAAGATGATCGAAGCATGAGTGACTGTCTGATGGGGCTTCCTAGTCCAGAAAAGAGTGCAATTGGTGCATATGATGAATCTGTGTAAAGGTCTTCTCAGCCACAGTTGCGACCTGCTCATTGAGGTAAGTCCAAGAAGACTTCCCTCAAAGGTGCACAAACCTCAAGTAGAGTACTGCCACTCCACTCAGGTCTAATGATGGAAATTTCTAGATTCAGGTATCCAAATAACCACAGTACTGGGTCTTACCATGGTTGAGCTTAAGCCTGCTTCCTCCCATTCAGACTCAGAACCTCCAGACACTGGGACAGCTCACAGACAACACTGCTTAAATGACCTGGGATTAAGGTATATAATGAGTATTGTCAGCATACTTGTGATACCTAAACCTGAATCAACAGATGATATCATGCAATAGCTTCTTGCAAATTTTAAAATTAAAACATAAAAGCGTCAAGCCTTGTAGCACCTCACAATTGGGGTGCCTGATTCAATTTCTTCCCCACATCAAGACCAACTGGAACTGACTACAGAGAAACCACAAGAACTACTAATAAAGCAGTACCTCCAAAACCTCATAAGTGATCCAGAAAGATATCATGTGCAATAGTAATGGAGGCTGCTGAGAGAGAAAGGAGAACCAGGACAGTTGTATTAACTTTGTCTCGCTCCACAAAGGTAATCAAAAAGCATGACCAATATCATCTCTGTGATATATCCTCATCTGAAATCTAACTGAAAGGGACCTAGGTAATCCATTTCCTCCAAACTGCAGCCCAGCTATTTTCTCAACAAGGTTTCCTAGAAAGATGAAGTTGGAAACTGGACAAAAATTGTCCAGATCACTTGAGCCCAACAACAGCTTTTTGAGAAGGGAGTACACAAATGACCTGGCTTAAATTATCTTACTTCAAACACATTATATAAACACCCAGCTCCCTGGAAATGGCCCTGATATTGGGAAAAGTGGAAGATAAGAGGACAACCAGCAGCAAGGTGTATGGACTTAAGTTATAGTGGTGATGATGCACAATTGGAAGATATGAAATAACAGATTTGGGATACTGTCATGGAGAAAATCTATGTGGTTGCTAGGAGCTGAAAATGAGTTGATACTACATAATAAATCAAAAAACTCAAACTTGGATCACTGTTTAAGCAATATTCTGCAGTATACTTTTGTTTTTGTACTTCATATCTGAATTCACATACAATATTAAGTTAGGATTTTAGAATCATAGTTGCTTTAAAAATGTTAATACTATATTATAAATATAATTTATAATATAACTGGATTCATACTTCATGCTAAGCTCAAAGCAAGTAAACTACAATACAGCTTCACTTGTGTGAATCCAGCAATTGTAATTGAAAGGCAATGATCCATAGCAGGTATAAGCAGTCAGCCATTTAGTCTGGAATTGAAGCCAGATGGTTTTTGTGCCAGCTTTGGTATTTTATTGGCAGCTCCAATGAATTCAATGAATAAATGGAATGTTCATGTAGGACTTTCAACTCAGCAGTTTGAGCCAATGGAACAAATATCTTTGAAACAGCAAGTGCAAATGACACGTGGTATGTGAAAAAAATGGCCAAATTAAAGTCCATCTTACAACAGCCAAACCAAATCACTTTGGGAATGTGGTGAACAGAGCAAATGGGCAGAGCAACTGCCTCTTGTCTACAATCAGAACTAGGTATGAAGAGATATAGACAAAGGAAGACTCAATTTAGCACTAACCTTGCCATTAGACAGTGGCCTTGGACAGTACCAGATGGGACTCACAGAAATGCTGTTTTGTACTCCCTAAATGTTCCTGCCTCTCTCAAGTTCATTATTAGTGATAAAGTATAACTGAACTGCCTGACCAACCCCCCCAGGCAGCAAAATGTCTTGAACTTGCTTTGGTTCAATTATATTATCCAGTTGATAGACAGTAGAAATCTCTTCTATAAAAGGTAAAAGTAAAGATTTCCCTTGTCCAGTCATGACTGACTTCTAGGGGGGAAGTTGTACAATTCCTCTTGAAAAGCAAACTTTGCACTTCCAGATGTGACAGGCCTGCAGCACCAGAATTTCAAAAGTCCACCACATCCCAAGGAGCCAGGTGGAGGAAAATTGATAAGAGCCAATGGAGTTTAATCAAATTATTGACACTTGGTTCTGTAATAGCCCTATGTGTCTCTTGGGCTGCAAAGAAACAGAAGGTTCTTTCTATGCCCAGCAGTGTCAGAAAACCTGGCAAAGGACTCTGCTGCAGCTCATGTTCTTTAGACAGGACTTGATGGTCAGAAAGAAAACACACACCTACCTAAGTCAAAAAGGAACCAGCCTGAGAAGAAGGGTGGAGGAAGACGAGGAGATGCTAGATTAGTTTTAAGACATTTCTGTCTAGCCCCCCTTTTTAAAAAAACTCCACTTCAAAGTTAGGCAGTAAATGCTATTACTTGTGCATAAACTTAAATAAAGATTTGCCAATAGGAAATAAACTTTCCTGTTAGAAAGAAATACCAGCCCAAGAGTAGAAGAGTCATGGCTTAAAAAGGACTCATCTTCTTCCTAGTATGAAGTCAGTACTGAGAAACTGCTGGAGCAGGGTCAAAAACAACGTTTACCTTTAGAATTTGTTCTCCATATGTGGCCTCTCAGTTTTGAAACATGGTCTATACAACCTGTTCATTTCCCTATAAATTTTCGTTTAATTGGTTCCTTAGAACTTCCAATTTATAAATTTCTACATTGACTTCTTCCTAACATATGTCCCCCTAGATGATACTAACTAAAATTACCTGAACCTCCTTCCATAAACCATGGTGATTAAGGCTGATGAGAGCTGAAGTTCATAAACTTATGGAGGGCAACAAATTTTCCACCTCTCCTTCAGGAAAAAAGACATGGATGCTATAATACATCTATTAGTTTTTAGCGTGTCTCTGACACACTAAGGCTCTGTGTTTCTGCATGTAACAGAAAGAAAACTGTAATAGGCAAAATTACATTAGGATGGATAATATTGTATATAGGAATATAGCATAAACAGTTATCAAAGCAACAGGGGCAAGTAGTAGTCAGATACATGAACAAAAGACAGACATCTGCACATAAGAAGAAAAAAGTAACCTTAGTTTTCTCCAATTCACTCTGTGAGTGGCTACTGCTTGGAGCTTCATCTCCTCTAGTCCACATTAGTAAATTGCTGTGTGCTAGGCTTTGGCCTTCCCTTATTTCCTGCTCATTAAAGATTTCTCCTTTCAGTTGTGTCCAACTCTAGGGGGCAGTGCTCATCTCCATGTCATAGTCAAAGAGCTAGTGTTGTCTGAAAATGCTTCCATGGTCATGTATCCGACATGACTGTACGCCAAGGTGCATGGAACACTGTTACCTTCCCACCAATTTAGGCAGTACCTATTGATCTACTAGCATTTTAACATAAAGATTTTTCCTGCTAGTCATGGCCAACTCTAGGAGGCACTGCTCATCTCCAATTCATAGCCAAGAAGCCAACAATGACTGAAGATGTTTCCATGGTCATGTGGCCTGCAGGACTATATGCCAAGGTGCATGGAACACTGTTAATTTCTCACCAATTTAGGTGGTACCTATGTATCTACTTGCATTTTGCATGCTTTCAAACTGCTAAGTTAGAAGGAACTGGGCAAATAATGGGAGCTCACCCTGCTACATAATGCCTGGGTCTCAAACACAACCTGCCGACCTTCTGGCTGACAAGCCCCACATCTTAACTGACAACCCCAGCATCTTAACCGCTTAGCCAAAACATGCAGAACTAGCATTTTGCAAGTAGATAAATAGGTACTGCCTAAATTGGTGGGAAGGTAATTGCATCCCCTCTTTTCTCTCCCCTCCCACTGTTGCTGTCTCAGCCATAAACTTAACATGCTACATGCAAAGCACTCTGTAAGGAGACCTGAGTTCTTTGACATATTGCCAAAGTTGCATTATCATCAAAGGAAATGTGAAAACAGTCAAGTCTCGCTGGCCTTCCCAAAAGGGAAAAAATTGGGGGAAGGAGAAAAAAGAAGCCAAGAGGCCCAGCTTTATCCTTAAGTAACCTTTCCATTGGGATTCAACTCTCCTGAAATGAATTGTAAGCTGAAATTTCATAAGGATACAGGCAGACTGATTTTAGGCTGGGAAAGGAGTATTATGTCAAAGATGTGGGGTAGGAGAATGCTAAATCAAAGAATTGATCACCAATTCCTTGATATGCAAGGAAAAAGTTAATAACTGAAAAGAAACTGGATAGGAGATACGTTTTGAATTCAGCAGTGCAAAACTATGAGCAGCAGTAGAATTGTCAGTCTATCTTCAGCAACGTTACCATTCATATTGAAAAAACACTGTCTATTTTATGAAGTTTACTTCCATGTTAACATTAGATAATTATATACTTTACGATTTCAGTAACTTTTATTTAATAGCAATATTATCTTCAACTCTTTTAAAGGCTTTTAAAGAATGTGAGTCCTTTGCAAAAGAAAAACCTGTTACTTTATATTTTATCACATTCTAAGTCAGCCTTCCATAACCTGACTGGGAATTCTGGGAACTGAGAATCAATTCATCCAGATGACACTGGACTGGAAAGTAATTTCATTGGCTCGAGGAATGCAAAAAAGATTTAAAAATGTGAAGAATAAATAAAGCGCAGGTAAGGAGCTGAGACCATGTAAAGGAAAAGGTGGAGCCCGATAAATCAGAGCAGTCTGTCTTAGTCTGAACTGCAGCATCAGCATAGCAGGAAACAGGTGTAATAGTAATTATAATTATGAAGCAGTTTTACAGCACTAGAAGCACTTCACTTGAATGTCACTTTTCATTCCTGTCAAAAATCTGAAGGAGGAGATTCTGTCTATGAGCACCCAAATGTTACATGGCAGGAATGATATTCTAATTAGTTTTGTCATTATGCTATGCCTGATTTCAAATTTTTGAAAGTTTTATCACTAGCTTTTAACTCACACACCCCAAATATATTCAGCATGAGTTTTTCTTAATATATTTGGGAAGATTATAGGAATGACAGCAAAACTAAACCACCTAGCATGTTCAAACTTTCACTTATAAGGAGATTATAAGTGAATTTTATAAGAGGCCACTATCCAGACATCTCTGTGGCATATATTAATTTCAGCTCCCAAAACATTCTACACAACATAATTAATCTCAATAAATATCACATCTATTCAGGTGCAGGTTGAAAAAGTTCAACCTAAGTTACAAACACAAATTATGAAAAATACTAATTTGAAAACTATAACACATTTTTAAAAATAAAAATAAACTTTAGAAGTTGATTTGTATTTATCATCTAAGATAAATTATGTTGACAAACAAGCACCAATAAATGAAAAGCCTTGGCTAGAACTTGTCTGCTCTTGAAAAAGTTAAGCAGGTTCAAACCTATTTGGATGAGAAACCAAGAGGAAGTTTTTGAACAATAGGTTGAGTGAGAAGTCAAAAATATCCCAGAAAAAGCAATGGTAAGCTACTATACCTTCATATTTTTGCCAAGAAATGTGTGGAAATGCCCATGAAGTTAGTTACTAAGATATGATCTTGAGTCAAAGGAATTTTTTTTTCTTTTTACATAAATAAATTTAGTGAATACATGAAGTCCTTGTTTAGCAACCATGGTTGGGACCAGCAACTCAGTCATTAAGCAAAGTGGTCACTAAAATAAAACTGTGACATGATCTTACTTCAACTCACCTTTGCTTTAGAGACCTGCAAAGGTCATAAATGTGAGGATTGGTCACAAAGTTCCTTTTGTGAGCAAACACTAAATGAGGTAGACCTAAATGAAGATTTCTTGCACTTGCAAAGCTGGGAAGAAGAGATCTTGAGGTTAAATTTCTGCAATTCCTCTTTGTTCTTCCCATAAATTGGGAGCAGGAACCTTTGATTCTCCATATGTTGTTTAACTATAATTCCCATCCTTTCTAATGACGGACAATGCTGATTGGGGTGATGGAGAAATGAATACTGATAGTTGGACAGTCCTGGATTCTCTTTCTTTTTACTCACTCTTCCCCCCTTTATGCAGCCTGGGAATTCTGGAAGTTGCATACCTGATGGGCATCAAATTAGAAAGACATGGTAACTGATATAGGAGGATGAAGCACTGCTGCCTTGGAGAATTACATTCCATCTGTTCAGGTAGTCTTGACTTACGACCATTCATTAAATGATGGTTCAAAGTCACAACACTCTTGGAAAAAGTGACTTATGACCTGTCCTCAAAATTATGACTATCATACCATCCCTGTGGTCATCTTGGATATTTGGTAACCAGTTTGCATTTATGATGATTGGTAACTAGTTTGCATTTATGATAATTGAAGTGTCTTGTGGTCCACACGACTGTGATTTGTGACCTTCCCAGCTAGTTTCTGATAGAAACTAGTCAATTGGGGTACTGGATTTGCTTAACAACCATGTGATTCACTTAACAATCATAGTAATCATAAAATGGTCATAAAATCAGTTCTGGTAATGAAGATTCACTTAATAACTGCTCAGCAACCAAAATTCCAATCCCAGTTGTGGTCATAAGTCAAGACTACCTATGGAAGTTTAACATTCTGTCCAGAATTCCCCACTGGTAATTCTAATCTATGTCCTTTTTCCAACTGAGATGCTGCAACCTCATATTTCATGCTAATTGGGCTGTCTTAATTTTTGCCAGTTTTACAACAAAATTCTCCCCATCCCATCCCATAAAAAACATTTGTAAACTACTCATAATTTTATCCACAATTGACTATGTTTCAGGGCAATGCTCATGGAAATGTGGAGGATTTTGTAGAATTTGAACCATTTGGGACAAAGAATGTTAAAAGGCACAAACATTTGCCACCAGGAAATGAGGAGAGCCATGTTATTCTTCCCCAAGTCACTCTTCTTGTGGTTACTGAACATGCAATAAACATGCAATAAACAATCTCACTGTGGTTACTGAACATGCAATAAACATTGCTTGTGTGGTTTCCAAACTTCTTTTAACATTTACAGCACATTGAAAATACAGGAAATTAAGACAGCAGTGCGGATTGAGCTAGGAATACACTACTTGAGGCCTTGCCAGGAACAGCTGAAACATCAGGAGATAGATGTATTAGTCTAACTTCAGAGTGATTAACCATATGCTAAGTTTGGGGAGAGAAAGGAGTAGGGTGTGGTACACAGCAGAAAATACTGTACAGAGATGCTCATTTTTTCCCCCTGGAGTTTAGGACAGATGTTGCACAATACTGATTCTTTTATAGGATTTAATGGCTTTGAAACATAGAACTTCATAAGGACTATTCACTTGGATGTGCTCCTCTGTTTTATTTTAAATGATACAAGAATGTAAGTGAATAGTCCTCATGTTTCAAGAAACATGCAGCCAGTATTTGTTGAAGGTTAAAGGCAAAATAAGAAAGTAACGTTTAAACTCTATAATCCAATATTGAAAATAATACTGTAGCCTTATTTCAGGTCCTGAGACCTCATTTCTGGAGTTAGCAACCAGCACTCAATGGGGAGGTGAAAAGGAGAATGCCAGCTTTTATTTCTGATGTGATTGCTAGAAGTCTAAGCTTAAAACTCATGGATTTGTTTAATTTATGTGTAGCTTGATTTTCAGAAGTCAATAAAGGAAAAACAGATATGGTTGCGTCATATAGGTGTTCATTTATTTCAACCTATTCCATTCATTTACTTCAACCTATTCTACACTTAACAGTGAACGTAAGGACACAGAGAGCAATTCTGGCTTTTCACCAAGTACTAGTCCTCTTATGTAGTTTTTTAAAAGATTCTAATTTTCTTCTATTCATGATGTAAGAAAAATAAATATATATTGCTTTTGGAGGATGGGTACTTTCAGTGAATTCCTTCTCATGTTAATTAGAATTCTGAATTTAAATGGGCTATATTTTTAAAATCTATCTCTCCATAGAATGCGTTGACTTTTCAACAAGCTGAATTCCATAATAGTTGATGAAGAAATATAATATGAAGTATACTGAACAAATTATGGGGATTACAGAGTCAGGTCTGTCCAAGCACTGTAGAAGTGTGGTTCTTCCTTTTAAAATGTTTACCAAAAGGAACCCATTGAACTATTAATACATACACCTGGCATGAAAATTAAATGGCTGCTAAATCAAAACTATCTAGCCAAAGCCATTTACATAATGGAAATGTTGCAACAAATGAATGATGTTATGTTCCTATAGTACATTCCAAGTTTCAAAGTACTTCATATATATTATGGTGGCATCTAAATTTTTGACTAAGACATCACAGTTCAAGTCCAATAAGAGACAAAGTGAAATGGGACTCTACCATCTCTCTTCAATGAAGTATAGCTTCTGGTGCCATCCATATATAATCCTAAGAAAACAAGTATTATCTTTCTTTTTAGACCATTGGGATGGGAGAACTAACACTGAAAGAAATTGGCTCATCAGAAATCACACAATGATTTTAATTTTGCAATTTTATATGGAGAGACAGTTTGGAATAGTGGTTAAAGACACTGGGCCAGAAAACAATAAATTGAGTTCTAGTTTTGTCTTAGTCATGAACCCGGTGGGGTGACTCCAAGCCAGTCTTACACTATAGACATATCTAGCCACAGTTCCATGATTCTCACATTCTGGGATTAATGGGAACATTTGGAGAATATATTGTAGGCACTTTAACAAAATGTCACCACTGGAGGAATTTGAACATTCAAAAAAAGGGCCTCTATATTAGGACTATTTGTCATAAAACTTCCACTTAAATGGCAGTTTTTCCTTGTTTTTTTTTCTGGGCAGGCAGGCAGACACACTGGTTGTCCATGGTATTCTCAGGAGTCTTCTCAAACACCAACATTCAAAAGCATCACTACTCTTTCTATCCTGCTTCTTCAGAATCAAATGTTCTCTTCCATATAGTGTTACAGGGAATATCATTGCATGCATTATTCTAATTACCCCAAATTTCCTCCCTTAACCTATAATTCCTTCTCTAGTATTAGGTGTAACAACTTTCAGATTCATCACATTATTCCATTCTTGCTCTGATCCCAATCTCCAACTCTAATGGAAGCAACAGTATAAACAAGCTCACAATTTCATGGATTGTGAGAAAATAAGACTTCTGGAGCTTTCAACCAAGGAAAGACATGGTTGAATTTCTGACATTTTATCAGAGCACTAGAGAGAACACAAGGCAGGTGCCACTGGACCAAACTTCTGTATTTGCAGAACCTCAGTTATACTCCCCAGAGGGAAAATGTCACAATATTTACTCAATTTTCTCTTCAAAGTAGAAGATGATTAATAGGTTAGTTCCTTGCTATCTCAGTAATTAAAGAGGTACAACTACCAACACCAAACCCTTTTCTCTCTAAAGCTCTTGAAGTTTCTACAGCCCTGACAGTTGGAAGTAGAATTTCCCAGTACCACAGGACAATCCACCATCTAAGGCTTCTGAATTAGGAAATGTGTTATTACAAGTTTCTATTTTGGAACTAATTTTTAACTGTACAAGTAAACTAAGAACTGATAAAATAATGTTTTCACTTTTTTTAAAAAAGCATTCCTTTGAACATGAGTAAAAGGAAGAGAACCACTGCAAAACCACTGTAAAACTGTCCCCAATTCCCAACTCCCAGAGCAGATTCAGAAGAACACCATGACTGACAATTATAAAAGTTGCTAAGGGATCAAGGAACAAAAGAGTAGATGAACCACCTCCATTTTAGCTCTGCCATGCATAATTGACACATGCAACCAAGGTTATATCCATATCGAATCCCAGCCTGAAATCTGACTGAAATGGATCCAGATAGTCTGTTTTCTCCAGCATTTTCAGCAGGTGTAGTCTGAC
>JANHZU010004913.1:176136-186754 GCA_032468055.1 Acrochordus granulatus | reverse complement strand
GCCGCTCCGGCCCGGAGCGCTTTCTGCCCGCGTCCCAGGGCCGGACGCGAAAAAGTGGGAATCCGCCTCTCGCTTGCGAAGGGCGCCCCCGGCCGCTCCGCCCGTGCGCGCGTTGTGGGAACGTACGTCCCGATGTATTTTCCTTCTTCTGGCGAGGCGTATTTCCAAATATGGGTGCGTTCCACTCTCAGGCTAGCAGTATCTTTTTCGAACAGATTTTTCTTCTGAGTAAACGAACCTTACGTGCGTATAGTTTAAGTCGGGAGTTCGCTGTTAGCGCAGCCAAATTCTTACCCCGCCTGAGACTTTGCGCGGTCGAGAAGAATCAGACGGACGAAGCGCGCACGCCGGGGTGACCCAGCTGCGTGCTGAGCTGGCCTGTCACGCAGTCGAGAAAGACGCGCGAGCCTAACAGGAAACAAGCGCAACACCACAGTAACTCTGAGGAAACCCTGTTCGTCTTCCCGGGAAGACGTCAACAACCTTTGTACGAGGGGGACTACTTGCCTCCAGAATAGGAAAGACTGTAGTAGGTGGAGCAAAGATGCGGGAGACAGAGCTGTGCCACACACGTGGCTACAGCTGGGATTTTCAGTGTAATTTATACACAGTACCGGCCTTTTTTATTTGTAAAGCATTTCACATAGCTTCGTAATTTTTCTGTATTAATATTACTGCTCGGTAATATTAATTCTGACTAGATTGGTGCATCCCAAACCAACATTTTAAACTGATTTTTCAACTATGCCACAGTTGGCTGTGTTCACACAATCTCTAAGTCTGAAAACATAGTATTGAGGTGCAGAATGCATAAGCTCAACCAATTGTAGGTTATTAAAATAGCTGCGAAACCATGGTTTTGTGTGAAGCTCAAACTTTAATCGAATTCACATAATACATTAAGCCATACTTGGTTTTATATGACTTGGGCTTGGTGGTTTGTGTGACCAGCTTGATGTGTTGTGGGAACCTTGTCAAGAGTCATGTATACTGTGAACAAACAACTATAGATTAGTGAATACAGCCTTTGAAAAAGAGAAAGATTAACAATATTCATCTAAATAATTAACAGTATTCATCTAAATAAGATAACTTACCTGAAAAACAGCTCAGTGATCAATTATCTGTAAATTCCTATTAATATTTCCTTAGAAGTAAATTCCACTGTATCCAATAGGTTCAATATTGCATGGTATACTTAAAAGTGTGGTCCTAGGTCCCTTAGGGGGGTCCCCAAAGACTCTCAAGAATCTACAGAATTGAAATTATTTGTCAGCCTATGCTGAAAATTAATGCAATATTGAAATATCTTTAAATAGTCATGAAAAGCAGTAGTGGTAACAAATGTGTCAGTTTTGATTCTTAATATAATAAATATAGTCCATACAAACAAAAACTGTTTTGGGGTCCTCCATAATTTTTAAAAGTGGGAAGAGTCCTGAGAGAAGAAAGTTAACACTGTTAGACAATAACTTTGAAGAACAAACATACAAATCTACATACAGTACTGTACCTTCTAAAATAGCATGTGCTAGCTTTCAATACAATTTGTGTTTCTGAGATAAAGGAGAAGTGGTGGTAGAGACTTGTAAATTCAGGGGTATCAGTAGGATGGAAGTCAAAAAATCAATTGAAGTTCCATCCCTTTTAATGCATCAATACATGTTTAAACTGGGATGAGGCCTTGATTACATGGCTCTGGCCACCATCTTTTTTTTAATCCTCTCCCTGTGGACTCTCCTTTTTATGATTCATATTTATAATTTATAAATTATAAATATGAATCAATTTATAACTGTAGAACAGAACTGCACCTGATGGGGTCAAAACACATGGTATGAATTACATTATTATTAGGCAAAAAAGATACATCTAGCTAAAGGGAAAAAGCGTACCCAATATCCCAGTACAGCAGAACCTTGGATTACGAGCACCTTAGCACATGAGGTTTTTGCAAGACGAGCAAGAATTTTTAATAAAATTTATTTTGGTTGACGAGTGGCAACTCACAAGATGAGCATCGCACCATGAGCTCGCACGGGAAACCTCACAACGGAGCCAACGGTTCTCTCGCTGCGTAAACAGCATAAATTAAGTGAAAGCGTTCAAAAGAAGGAACTCCAGATTCTCCCACCAGGCAATTCCCTCCCCCTCCTCTCCTCCCTCTCGTCTCCCTCGCGCCAGCAGCCAGGACTGTTCTCGCACACGCACCCAGAATAAAGCAGAAATTGTCCTTGTCCTCGCCCAAAATAAAGCAGAAATTCCTCCTCATTGCCTGGCACCATCCAGCCCGTCCCCTTCTCCCCTCATAGCACAGAGGCAGGTTAAGACAAGAAACATTTCCAAACTGCCCAGGAAAGACATTACTGAGGGAAAAGGGAAAAGGCCCTTCTGCCTCGAGCAGCGGTGGCGGCAGCAGATCCTCCGAGCCAGCAGGGGGCGCCAGACAGCAGCTGGTCAAGCAGCAGCTGAGGCCAGAATCTGCCTCAAAGCAGATCCATAAGTGCTGGTTAGTTTGTTCCATTTCTGCTTTATATCGTGTGTTAATCATTGTTACTTGTTTCAGATGCTAGGGACAATCATTTCTACATCAAATTCCATTGAAAATGATTTTTTGTGAATATTTTTGGGGGTGTGGAATGGATTGTCCTACTTTCCATTGTTTCCTCTGGGAAACCTTGCTTCAGTTTAAGAGCATTTCAGACTAAGCATTCCTCCGGAACGGATTAGTCTCATAATCTGAGTTTCCACCTTAATTAATTTTTATTAATCTCAATAAAATTTCTCCTTTTCAGTTATGCATCAGAGAAGGCCATTACTTGTTCTAAAGCAACTTAAGATTCAGATATTTTATTGGCCAAGCATGGTTGGACATGCAAGGAATTTGATAAAGCAGCTCTCAGCATACTTACAAGACAACAGTAAATAAAACAATAACATAAACAAAAAACTTATGTATTCAATAGTAAAGTGTGCATCCAAAGTATGCAACCAGTAGAAAAGGAATAAAGTGTAGAATTAGAACCACAATCTATTGATATGTATGTATACACATTAGACCAAACTTCTGGGGTAATTTAGAATTCTTTCTTTGTGTCCTGTCTTATAGCATGAGTCAAGTATTCAGCTGAATGATAGCATGGGGAAAAATTGTTCCTGTGTCTGCTAGTTTTGTTATGTCCTGCATGGTTGCTGCACTGAACCAGACAGTAATAGATGTACAAAAGACAGAATCACTGATTCCTCTGTAGAACAGTATCAGCAGCTCTTGAGGCAGGTTGAACTTCTTGAGCTGATGCAGGAAGTACATCCTGTGATAATAATAGTGCTAATGGTAGCTGTCCATTTCAAGTCTTGAAAGATTACAGAGCCCAGAAACTTGAAGGACTGTACTGCTGAGTATGGTTAGAGGGAGTGAAATAGGAGGACTCTTCCTAAAATCCACTATCAACTCCACAGTTTTTTAAAACAGACCTATTGTGTAATTATTCATTTTAGAGTTCATAATAGATGTGGCATTCCCTTTTGCATGCAAGAAAGCCTAAGGAGACCAGCTGGATCAGACCAAAAGTCTATCTGGATGCTGCAACCTGTTTCCCACAACAGCCAAACTGATTCCTTTGGGAGAGCCACAGGCAAGACATGAATGCACTTTATAGTCCTTTCCTGTTGCTATTCCCCCTCAAATAATTATCAGGAACAGCATAGCTGCTTCTCAATTTCAGAGGCATCCTACAGATAGCACTTGACTAGTAGCCATTGATTATTGCAGTATCTTAGCTGAATGCTCCCTTTACCCTCATGTTGGCCACTTGTATGATACATATTTTAGCTCATCAAATTTTTAATTTATTTGATTATTCAGCACAGCAGTCCAGTCCGAACACCACTCCTGCAGAGAGACTGATGCTTAAAGTTGCCCTCCAAATTTGCAGGAAGCTGTTCTGGGCACTGATGCACCCAAAGGGTTCTACATTGTGGCTTCAGTAACATGCCATCCTTTAGAGAGTTGAGAGAGAAAGCATGCGCTGTCCCAACAACTGAGCCTAGTTCTGGGCAAATGTTAAAAAGCAATTGATGAATTTCCCTGAATTTATTTTTCCTCTCACTGAATCTCACCTACTAGCAGGAAAAACAACCGCCAGTTGCTCTCTTTAACCTCAAATTCAAGTGAGTGCAACTGGTGCCTTGGAGAGAGACTATAGCCACTTTTCCAGTTGCTCCAGTTACTGGTTACAGGCAGAGAGGTGCTCCCTGTTTGTGGCCTATCCCTAGGTTAGAAGTCTCTCCTGTTTCAGTCTTCACCCATCTTCTCTTCCTGTAACTTGTCAAGCAAATTATTTCAGGATGTAGATTTATCATTATTTCAAAAGAGTATTAAACCTGGGTTCAGACCCAGGAGATAGATCACATGGGTAACTGAGGGGTGGTATTTCCTTTCACTTCACCTAAGCTTCCTCTTCTGCACCTGAGACCTGTCAGTTAAGCTTTTTCTGTACAATACAGGTAGTCTTTAACATATAACTATAATGGTGCCTGCCTGTTACTGTCATATGTTGTAATAGTCATAAAATGGGTTAATCACATGTTCGATCCAAGTTTATGACTTTCTTGTGGTCATTAAGCAAATGCCATTGTGAAGCAAACCAATGATTTGCTATGGGCATGATTTTGTAAACATGTCATATGACTGTGGGATGCTTCAAATGGCCCTAAATAGAACATGTTTCTGAGCATCTGAAATTCAGGTATGTGACCATAGAGAGAGCCAAAGTGTTAGAACTTCAAATCCAGATTATAAGTCCCCTTTTTCAGGTTGGTTGTAACTTGGAACAGTCACTAAGTAACTAAGTTCACTAATCATAAATAAAGGATTACAGGTGGAATTCAGTAGCCGTTTGTAATAACAGGAATGCATATAAGTTATTGGATTTCTAATGAATGCTTCCTTGAAAGGTCAATAGATCCAGTTCTGTCCTCATGCAGGAGTAACCCATGGAGTATACAAAATGGTACAGAAGTCCCCAAATTTAATTTCTTCCCAAGCAACAAATACCATAGAAATTATCATTGTTTGAGTAAAAACCTATAATGCATTCACTTAGGACAGAATCAGCAACATAGAGCAGGCAGAACTTGACTCTCTTCCCTTTTTAAAATCAATATCTTGTGCAGCACAGGACAAGTGTTCTCTACAGAGTGTACTAATCATGTTTTTTTAAACATAAGTCAAGTACTTTCTCAAGACAGCACAAAATCTGTGTTTAAAACCAAGTTGTAAGTTCCTTTCAAAGAATACAAAACCTGATTAAATACTTTCCTCTGCTCTGCTGGTTCCAGGTTTTGATGCTTGCTTGTTGCCCCTAAACAAAATGGCCATATGTGGCCTTGCCTTGTCCAGAGAGGAGGGAGCATGCCAGCTGCAACCTGAAGTGGCCAACAGAGGTTGGGCAGATCCCAGGTCCTGCCTGCATCAGCAACAATGTTGTTGTGGAAGTATTTATATCATTCCCATAGCAGAAATTGTTGAGAGAAGGGGAAATTGACTGGACTTGAGACTGAACTGGATTGAACTTCACTTCAAAACTAGTTCAGCCAAATACAAATTTTAAACAGACTTTGCTGAAATGAAGACAATGCTGCGAGAACTCATCTTTAAAAACTAGTTTACAAAGTGTTTTCATGCTTTAGGTAGTGTTTCTCAACCTTGCTAACTTTTAAGATGTGTGAACCTCAACTTCCAGAATTCCCCAGCCAGCAGTCCACACATCTTAAAGTTGACAGGATTGAAAAACACTGCCTTAGGAAATGAGAGAGATGTAAGGATGAGTCCAAAGATGCAACAAATAGCTCCTTCTCGAAGTGAAAAATTCAGCTGAGTTTTTTTATCAAGTAGAGGCTGAATGTGCCACCCCATGAAAAGATAAAATTAAAAATAGTCATTATTAGCAAAAGCTAATTAGAAGAATCAGGATCAAGTCAAAAGCTCTTGCTGGGATTATCACGCTCCTTCCCCAATCTTGTGCACTAACAGCAGACTCTCATAAATTGTTGGATTTACATTTCAATAATCTTTTTCCGTTGGCAATAGATTCTTCAATTAATCGTAGCTATTTAATTCATTTACAGTTTACTAACTATTACCTTTGTAATACAAGGAAATCATTTTCTCGTTCTATTACAGTATCTCTTTTATCATTGCTACAGCAATTGATAATGGTCATCTTATTTGACAAAGCCCTCAAAAGTGAAATGATAAGGTCCTACGATTCTAAATGAAATCTTGATTTATCCCCACAGTGCAGATTATTATAGATTATTGATTATTTCTCAGCAGAATCTAATATTGCTAGTTCCTGAATAAGATGATTTGCTTGCTGCAATGCAGCAATTTTGTTCAGATACTTTCTAGGACATTCTTCCTTAATAACCTGGTAGTATATGTAACAAGGTTCACATATTTGCAAAGCCATTTTTTTATTTTGATATAGCTTGTGAGCAAACTTAGTTGCGTTTACTTACTAAGCCATGATTAAACTATCATGTCTTAGCAATGAGTGTGAATTGATCTGTACATGAAGAATCTATTGCTCATTATCAATAATACCCCCACCAAATAATGACCCATCAATGAAATCATTTCACAAACATTGAGATGTAAGTCCCCTTGTGTTACGTGGTTAAGTATAGTACTATATTTGGGTGATGCTGTAAGCTAAGAATGGCTTAATTTCCTTCTTGTACCATCAGTAGTCTTGTAGAAAATCAATGTAAGGTTTCCATTCTGGAAATTGCCAAAGTATTTTTCCAGCTATGTATTTTATTGGGTGTAAGATTCATAAGTCTCAAGTGTTAATCAGTGTAAAGCAACTTAGTGTTTTATATTATTAATGTCAAATTTTATTTGTAAACATAGTGAAAAGTGCTCTCACTTTTTTATTCCTCTTAAATTTTATTTCTAAAAATTAGGCTTACATTCAGCAAATTTTTAATCCTAGTTCAGCAAATTTTAATCCTAGTTCTTTTGATACTTTATTTTCAAATAGATTGGCAAGAGCACAAATCAAGCAAAGCCAAAAGGAAATTGGTTGATTTTAACTTAGCATGTTGTACATACCTAATCAGTAAGGTTTGAAAATGAGCATTTTTGGCATAATATTATTAACGAACCCAGCTTCTGCTATTTATTTAGCAAATCACAATAGATGCATATAAATTTAATAAATTAATCAATTAATGCAACTGTGGCTTAGCATAGTGTGTAAATGCATAAAATAGTTCTGGCTCTTATTTATTTCAGTTCCAGCCTGTATTTATTTATGGAACTCAGACAACAGAATCTAGCAAGGAACATTTTAACATTCTTAAAGTATATGAATGTTTTCATATACTTTAAGAATGATTTGGGCAGTCATTTTTCAGGGGCACAGAACTCGCGTAAAGAACCCTATAGTCACACTTGGTGAAAATTTATCAGGACACATTCTTGCCATTTGGCACTGGGACCTGAGTGAAAAGTGCAGTTGAAATCCAGAAGTTTAACTACGACAGCCTGGCAAACTGATGGCCCTCTACCATAGAGTCATAGCCATTGCTCTGCTCAGCATCACCACAGTAGTTTATAAACAAGCTATCCTTCAAGAAATCCTTTCCAAATTGATGAATCTGTTAAAAAAAAACTACAAAGAGGACATTCTGGGGGATGCTCTAATCTAAAGTGCTCAGTCATCTCATAAAGTGTGCTGAGCAAACCTTTGGACAAAATTGTAAAAGGGAAGATATAGCTGGAAGGGTAAAGGCAATGGGAGTTTTGGAAAGGAGTGAACATGTTGTCATGAAATTCAAGATACTATAGCAATGTTTCTCAATCTTAGTGACTTAGCAATTGATGTGCAGACTTCAACTTCCAGAGCTCTGAATTCTGGGAGTTGAAGTCTGCACATCTTAAACTGCTGAGGTTGGGAAACATTGCACTACAGTAAAAGAAATTAGATCATGATCGTATATATACAAAGTTTCAAGAGAGCCATTTCAGTATCTTTACAGAAGTTCTAGGCTTGTTTCATGGACCAAAATCCTCAGGTCCATGAGAAAGCAAAAGGTCAAGAACATCTAGAAAATAAGAAACCAGAAGTGTAATTGCACACCATTCCAATTTCAAAAATAAGGCAGGAGAGCTTAGCAAAACAGGAAACCATTGTAGATGATAGGGATGTTTCAATTAAGCTAGGCATTAAAAGGAACAGGTATAGGAAATGGAAACCGGTATAATCACCAGAGAGATATATCAGCCAGTAGCTAATATTAGCAGAAAGAAAGCTGGCTTGAAGAAGTTAAAGCAACAAGAAGGGCTTTGCTTGGCTATAGTAGTAGGAAAAAGAAAAAAAGAAAGGTGTGGGCCCATTGCTAGAAAAAGATAAGTGGCACAGTAATAGGGATTAGAAAAGGGCAGAGTTTCTCAGCACTTCAACTGAATACTCGGCTATGGTCTTCTCCCAAAGGCGAATTGTGTTCAGAAGATCTTAAGCTGAAAAACTGACACCTGGAGGAAGTAACAACCCAACTAAATATATGACTTTTTATTTACTTATTTACACAAAATTTAAAATAACTATATAGCAAAGCAGCTTTTTTATAGAACAAAAAGGAAACAAAAGAATCAGGTGTACAAAAATAAGTACATGAATACCAGACAGTAATCTCTTTCACCCACTCCATGGACAAGGAAAGCTCTTCAGTTGTCAATCCATCTAGGAGAATTATTTCTATACTATTGTATCTGTTGAGGAAGAGGAACACTGGTAAAGAGGGAGGGTGGATACAGATTACTGCAGAGTCTTAAGAAAACAGGAAGCTCTGTTGGATGATGTCAAAAGACATGCCTTGTTCTCCATTCAGCCAGCAAAATATTCCTGAGAAGCTCACAGATAGGACATAAGGGTAATAATACTGTAATAATAAGAACAACAACAATTATTAAATCTGTATGCAGTCCCAACACCCAACAACTCTGGGTGGCTCACCACAATTAAAGAAATTGCAATAAAACTGATAAAGGATGAAAGACAGCAAGAAGGGATGGATGGAATAAAGCATGTGCTCTCACTCTCCCTCATCCAAAGACCAGATGAACCAATATTGCACTACTGTTCTCTAGCAACTGGAAGAAGAGCTAGGCATTTTTTATTTAAAAGTAATGTCTGTTAGGTACAGATAGGCTAATTCTCCAATAATCTGTCAAGTTTCCTATCAAATCCATCTAAATGGATGGCTAATATAGTTTGCTGGAACAAATCCCATAATTTTAACTGTATTGTCTAAAGAAATGGTTTCTTTTATCTATCCTCAATCTTCCTGCATTTTATTAAAAATGACTCCAGATTCTAATACTATGGGAAGGGGTAGTAGTGGTAATCTTTCTAGCCAACTTGTTTTGGTCCATGACAATGTTTCTTAAACCTGGCAACTTTAAGATGTGTGGACTTCAATTCCAGAATTCTCCAACTGGTAGGGAGAATTTTGGGAATTGAAGACTACAGTACATAGTCTTAAGGATGCCAGATTTGAGAAACATGGTAAAGCATTCATCTATCATGTTTCCCTTCACTTACCTTAGCTCTAAGCTAAAATGCTTCAACTCTATGCATCTTTTGCTATTAGGGAAGCTGCATTTTGTGCCCTTTTCAGCTCAATAACACTAGTGGCCAACAAATCTGAAGAACTCCAACCTGAAGGACTTTATTGTATGATACCTGATAGCACAGCTGTTGGCTATTCCCTCCTTTTTTCCCTCTGTTCTGAAGACTAAAAATATTTCATGGCCTTATGTATGTCATGCTTAAATATGGATGGTACCAATTTGCACTCCTTAGTTCCTACCTCAGTTGGCATAGCAAGAAAACACATAGGAGTAATTTGTATAGAGCTTAATATGCGATGCAGCTGGAAGATGGATACTATTTCTGGCTAGACAACATAGCCATAAATAAACCACTATATGTTCTATGGCTTAGGTATGCTTCCTTTTCAGATGACTTAGTCTCAGAATGATCAGCGGAGAGCTATTTGTTAGCTGCCTAGGAAACTGTAACATTAGAATGTGGTAACAGACATTTTCTGATTACCATTTAGTGGTCAGTAACATATAAATTGAAATCTCATGTTCAACTTATTTTTTATTATACCAATATAAATAAGAGATGCACACTGATTCAGATAACTCAATAAACAAGGCATGAATATTTTTTGGCATAGGATACTTTTGCTTCCTAGGACATTTATTTTAAGAAGATTTAATTGCTTTACAACAAAGAGGCTTCAAATTTGAAAGAAAAATGGTTCCAACAAACTTAGTCAAAATGGGCATTTTTCCACATAGGAAACTTAATGTATACAAAGCTTGGGATTCACTTTATGAACGCTCTGTATGTCTTCTGCAATTTCAGGGGAATTCACTATTCTTCATTAGATGTGCAGTCTCACATTTGCTGCAACTTTGGTGTACTTATCTAGAGAACAAAATGCTTAGTGTAATTATGGACCTCATCTGTAAATTACAAATATCAGCAATCTTTGTAATTATTAACTCATCCTTATAGACCAATAAACACCTTATTTG
>JANHZU010004913.1:121919-132966 GCA_032468055.1 Acrochordus granulatus | reverse complement strand
AATCCAGTCCAGATGCCTGTTTTTTTAAACTTTGTTGCGATGCAATTACCCTGGACGAGTGAGAGTCTTCACAGACAATCAAGAAAAAAGTTAAAGAGGAAGAGGAAAGAGAGAATAGAGAAGAAGTACAAAAAGGTATAAAGGAAAGGAAAAAATATATACAGAGAGTGCCTTCCGATTTTTTCTTTAAAAGTTATAAAAAACACTTAATTTTTGTATTCTTTTTTAAAATTTGTCTAAATTATCACTTTTCTGAATTATAAGTAATGTTTGTGCAGTGCATTGAAACTCTGTCCCTGATTTTATTCACATGCCCACTTTAACTTTTGAAAATCCTTTTTTTTTTAAAGTGAAATTGGTGAATCTAAGTAAGTGGCTTTCATGCTGATCTGCAGAACTATAGCAGATACTTGGCTTTATTGTGTGGAGAAATATTGTTTGAAGAAATTAAACATGAATGTATAATTCATGCTTCTGTAACTAAAAAATTAAAATTAAAAATCTTCTACAACCAAAAAATAAAGAGTTGTAAAAGCCTATGTCTTATAAAAGGAATCAGTTAGTCTTAAAGGCGGTATTAAATTCTTTATGATTTGGGGGCAACATGGCTCTTTTCCTATAATGGAAGCACTTGTGATTCTGAAAGAGAATGTTAAATACTTTGTACATGTGTGATGATGGTGATTATGTGTTTTCCAGCTGTGTATTCCCAAATGAAACAACTGAATGTTTTTCCATTGCTACAAATTGCCATTTAAATATAGCAAATAGCAATTTTCCATTGCTACAAATTGCTACAAATTATAAAATTCTTGGCAAATTTGCCATAAGAGAAGCTTTTTGATTTCATTTTAAACTCTCCTTTTTTCTTGGCTTGCTCACTATAATGTTGATATGAAACAATATACCATTGCTTAAAAATGACTTTTTATATTTATGCCAGGCCAGTTCTTCAGCAAAGTATATTTCTGTTAAGTGACCTTGCTACCCTCTTCACACAGCGGATGAAATGTACCATTTGTGGATTTGTTTGTTTAAATATTAGCTTCATCTTATGACCATCTCTCTCTTATCTTGTTTACAGATGGTGTCATATTCTACTGTTCTGATGGCCATCAGCAAGGTAGTATTCCAACATTTCTTGGTATTCCTCCTCTGAATTTTGTCAATCTGTTCTTTGCTATTATGGGATATAATATAGAGGGATCCAGTATATATTCAGAAACGTATTCAAATATGATATCAGGTATATAATTTAGCAGATTTTTGTGCATCAAAGAGAAATGTTAGTTTTCCTTAGAATCTTCAGCAAGCTCTAGCCCTTGTGGGGTAAAATGAATGCAACATTTTACCATTGCTTCTATTATTCACTGAAGATACTGTACAGTACCATGAATACTGAAATATATTCTGTGTGTACTTTGGGAAGTTTTGCAAAACATGAAAATGTAAAGAAATAAGCTTTTATTTACTTGGCAGCATGACCTAATCATCATCTATTATTATAGACCTGTCTTGGACAAACTTTCTCCTTCTCAATCATTCAACAAAAATAAATATGTGTAATTCACTAAAAAAGAACATAGAGTATAAAAATATGAAGTGCAGATATATTCCATTAGTCTTCAGAGTCTTAAATCTTTTTCAGAATTGGGTATGTGAAAGTACAGATCTTGAGAGATCCCTCAAATGGCACAATCATTGTAGCTTTCCTCTCCCTTTTCTGGAGAATGTATTTATACAATGTATAAGCAGCCCAACTCCTAGTGATTCTATCATTTAAAATCACTTATTTGTCATTTCCCAAGATTAAATGTAGAATTTTAAATCTAGAAGCATTTTTTCATTGTGTTTTAAGATTGCATTCATACACTCTGGCAAATCCTAGTAGGAAGTTTGGCTTATTTTCAAATTACAGTACAGGCTTAGCATGTGATGTGAACCCAGTTAATTGTAATTAAGCACATAGTAATATAACAAAATGATGGAATTTACCCTATATGTAACTGACTAGCAGTTGACAGTCAGAATTAAAATTAGAAGAAAGTATTATATTTTCTCCAGCATTTATTTTCAGAATTTTTGATTTGCTTATGGAACTTAATTCAAAATATGTTCCAGAGAGGTTGGATGCAAGACTTGTCTAAAATATACTGGTCTCCTCCCCTCTTGCCTGATTCCCCTCCATTTTTCAGGAAGATTCAAAATCAGATCAATTAAAAAATATAAAAGATAAAGATTTAATAGATTGTAGTCCAATATCGGATTGGATTGCATTTCCATTTCAAGAATGTAACACTTGGTGACACCTTGATAAATCAGAAAACATTGTATTCGTTAAACTTAATGATAAAATATACAGTATTGCATGAGAACATTTTAATAAAACATAATGGAAACTTAATTATCTGTTTACAATATTTGATAAAGTACTGGTCCTTTGAAACATCAAATTGCTTTTGAAACAATTATTTCATAGGAAACATTAATTTACAAGACTCAAATCCATGTGCGTCTTAATTTTTGTATTACTTAAAATCATTTATTTTGTTTTTATGGTCCTTGTTTTAGTTTGATGACTTTTCCCGAGATCTTTGTGTCCAGTCATTACTCGAAATTATGGACATGTTCTGTGACCGTCTCAGGTAGGAAACAATCTGTATCTTTAGGTGTATATATGGTGAATGTAATTCTGAGTAGACAACAGATTGGTATTGTCAGGCAATGATTTACCAAATGCCTGCTGGTTGCTAAGATCGTTCTTTTAACTGTGATGTTATAGTCAGATAATGTATTTGTGTATGAATGTTTGAAATGAATGCAATTCCTATCCCTTTTTTGCTTCTTTGTATTCAGTATATACTCTTAATAAAAATTCCATTATTCTAATTTTCTCAGAAGAAAAATCCTTAACCTTTGAAGCAAAATGATTCTTAGAGTAAGAACCACTATTAGCAAAAGGAACCAAAATTATTTTTTAAAAAAATAATTAGAGAAAAGAAGACCCCCAAAGAAGTAGAAGATTGAAACACTGGGAAAACTGTAAAAACACTAGGGGATTTTATTAATATAAGCACATTGAAATTAAAATAAATGATATATTTAGGATCCTTTTAAATGAATTGCATGTTTGTAGACAACGCAATTTCTGATTTAGGTGCCATAATTTGAGCAAGAGATTTCTTATATTTTGAAATAAGATCACGTATTCAGATTACTTGAAGTCTATTAGTAATCCTTTAATTATTTACAATTACATCTTCTTGTAACTTTTCAAAAATTTCATTGATAGACCATAGAAATTCTAATATAATTAAATGAATTCATAAGTCTGAAACTAATCCATTCCTTTGAATCAACTAAAACAATATCTCTTTAACTATTAAAGTATAAATCTTCTGGGTTAAGTATATATATTTAGCTGAGAGCATACAGTGAGGCTCATTTTATCCATAATTTGCCTCATGCATATTCTTGATCAGTTCTGGAGATTGTGATAGCATGTCTGAATTGGAGAAGCCTTCATAGCTAGGCAAATCCAAGTCTTCAAGCTATATGAAACCACAAACCTATCTGTAATAACAGACTGTGGTTTCAGACTTATTCAACAATTTGTCTAAGCTTGTGGCTTTAGTGAGCTAGATTAAAAAATAAATAAAGTATATAAAAAAGAACAGGAAGAAGAAAAATACTTTGCTGCTTTTTTATGTTAGGAGAAGCATTTGGATTTTAAAAAGCTAGGCAATTAGCAATTGAACATTTATGTAATATAGAATGATTGGTATTGGAAACTTTATCTTCACAATCATAAGGATTTGAAAATGCTTTTTTTAAAAAAATGATAAAAAATAATAATATGGGAATGATCGTGTACTTTGATTTGCTCCCACTGCCTTTTCAATATTTCTGAGAACCAGAATTGTTAGGTATTTTTTTCTGGGTTTTATATTTGATTTCAAAGAATAAAACCCCTTAAATATCTTACCTTTCTAAAAACAGATTAAATATGTTATTAGAGCTCACAGGTGAGGATGCTGGAGTAGATTGAAATGAGGGGAGAAACATTCTTTTCCTGTAAGAAAATAGAAACAATGAATATTAAAGTGCCATCAGAACATTGATAAACACCTGTTCTAGCCAGACACAAAGCCCACGCTACTTAATCCCCTCTCTGCTTAATTCAATGTTCTGCTTTCTAATTTGAACAGAGCCCTCCAGCTCTGAGATTATTGCTGTTTATTGAAAAAGTATTTGTCCCATCAACAAGATTTTTCTCTCAATCCCCATCTGCTTTTTGGGCCCAGTTATGTTAAACATAGGTTGAATAATTTCCCTTTTTAATTTGTTTAAATAGAGACATGAATTGAAATGAAAGTGGCAGCCTACACTGTAGTTGTGCGGTATGTTTTCACTACTTCAGTATCAATAATATAAATCTCCCAGTATTTTATTCTTTCCTGGGGATGTTATGAAATTCTCAAAAGAAAGGAGTAGACAAGAAGTTAGATAGAAGACAAAGTAATAATGCTTTGGATGATATTTATTTTGGGGTATTCAGATGATTCCTGTGTTATAGTAATCTGATGCCAACATTGCAGATGGAAGGTTGAGATTAAGCACTTGTGCAAAATTTGAAATAGGCATTTGCTACTTATACTCTCTCTCTTGCGCCATGTTGCTCTACTGCTTTCATTGTTGGGTTCATCACTTCCATAAAGATAATTGACTCCTCCTCTAAAACAGCAACTAAGGTGTAGCTACCTAGGACTTCCTTTCCACTTAGCTGTTTTCTGTACTGTACAGAAACCATATTATCAGGCACATTTGACAGGACTTATTAGACAGAAGACCTTGCAGCAGCATGACCTTTTAAGAATGGGCAGTGGTTATGAAACTGGGGAGACACTAAGAGGCAGACAAGTGGAAATAAGGTTTCAGAGATCATTGGGGCTTTCAGAAATAGGATCATCCTATCTTTTCTCCTTCATAATTGAGAGTTATCTGGCTCCCATGACAACTGGATAATGATGAGAACTGGAGTTTTTTTACAGGTTCCTCTTCCTATTATCTCATATCTTTGTCTTTCTCTGTATCATAGCAGCCCTTATTCAAGTAGGCAAAATCTTTATTTGATATATCTTTTGTCAGATTTGACATTTCCTCCCTACCCCTCCAAAGGTACCAAGATTACTTTTATGTTTCTGAAGAACATGGAGATTCTGTAGTAAATGTTTGTGTGCCAAGGAAGACAATCTTTTTGCCAGAGATTGTTTGTTTTGTCCCTTTCTTACTCTGCTTGCAGCTGTCATGGTAAGGCAGAAGAATGTATTGGCCTCTGTCGTGCCCTGATGAGTGTTCTCATTTGGATGCTCCGGTGTGCTGCCTTCTACACAGAAAAGCTGAAAGAACTGCTGGAGCAAGGGGCTGCAGAGAACCAACTCAAAATGTGCTTGGAGCGCCTGGTGAAAATCCTGGGGAGCACCAAAAATCGGGCCCTGATTCATATTGCCAAGCTGGAGGAGACATGTATGTGGCTGATATTCACATGGGAAAGTTATTTTTTTTAGAAAAAGGAGTACATATCACAAATTTTAATCCCAATATTTAATCCCTAAGCCTGAAATAGGATTTATGAATATAAATCTTTTGGGAGTCTTTATAAAGCTTGAAGCAGCACGGAATCAGTGATCCTGATTTTTTCTTTTTTTTTGTATCCACAAAACTTCATAAACTTAACAATTACTCCATACCTTCCCTGAATTTCAAGGAAGCAATAACACACTTTAGCTAGGTTTATGTGCATGGTTAGTTTATGATGAAATTAGGACTTTGGATCACAGCTGCAGATCAGTACACTGAACTGATATAAAGCAGATCTTTATACACCTCTTTTAAATTCAGCAAAACTACATGTGCCTGCAAACAGATGCGGCTGTTAGTAAAATCAGGAAGACTGGAAGTCTCATCCTTAGTTTTGCATCTGTCCATCACTATTCATGGGTATGAGCAATAAAAACATTTAATAAGATGCATGTTGTATATTACTGGGCCTTTTTTTCCAGCGAGGTTGCTGTCTATCAAATTTCAAAAGTCATTTGCTAAATGCTTGTGTGTGAGGAAGTGAATGTGTATGTATAAAAAAGAATGGTCTTAAGAAAAATACATGAATTATATTCTGATTGGCTGTTAATCTGTTAAATTGTTGAACTGGGCAAAATATCTGATTGAAATGTAACCCTTATGGTGTTTTATGTAGCTTCCTGGAGTGCCATTGAACAATCTCTTGCCAAACTGGGAGATAGTTTGGGACATATTAACAACAATCAGTTGCGAGGTCAAGTGGAAGAATGCATTAGTCTTGTCAAAAGGTGAGCAAATGTCAGCCACAGGATAAAGAATAAATGGTCTTCCCCTCCATATGCAAGTGAAGCTGAATAAATCTCTTTCTTTTTGTCACAATTCTCTATACAGTATCCCTATCATGCTCTCAGTTCATTCAGAACAGATAAACAAAACGGGTTTCCCCACTATACATGCTGTGGTGCTGCTGGAGGGAACCATGAATCTGACTGGAGAACCTCAGCCATTAGTGGAACAACTGATGATGGTGAAAAGGATGCAGGTATGGTTGGATCATATAGGAATTCTCAGGTCACTAGATAAAGCATGATAAAATACTTCAATTTTCAACTGTCAGTGAAAAGTTTTCTCTAATAAAGAAAAGCATCAATTGTTTAGCATGTTGGGCATGATTCTAGGTTAGCTAGAATCTTTCTCTGACAAAAAAGACTATGTTTTATACTAGGCATAACCATAGTATGGTTTGTTTGGTTAATGTTTTATAATGCCATTTTGTTTAATAATATGCAGTACAGTGGCTAAAACTCTGAATTGCCATAATCTACTGTGTGCAGAACATTTGTATATGGTGGAGTTTTGAGTTATGGTAATTGCCCTAAATTTTGGTACAGCCCAAAATTAGTTTACCATATAGGAATTATCTAGAATAGAATAAACCACCTTTTTGGACTGGGGCTACAGTCTATCTACAAGGTGGATAGACTGCAGATGAGACCATGACGCAATCATATATCATTTTACATGCTTTGATATCTCAGATATACATTCTCCTTTCCAGAAGTTGAGAGGTATTAGATTCTCTACTTTTGTCCTCATTTATGAGGCTACCTTCCTTCCAACAAATATGATCCCTGATATGAAGTCTTTGGGCTACTATGTACTCTTGGTTCTCTTTTGTGTTCAGTCTCCTTTTTTTGATAGTGACTGTGGTGGTGGTGGGTGAAATTCGACATAACACCATGTCAGTTATTTTCTAACTGTAAGGCTATATATTTTTAGCAAGCATTGCAGTGATATTTTCCTAAAACATGCCCGTCAGCATCCTAAAGTTGGAGATCTGAGGAAAAGTTCCCCCTTTTCATTTGCCGTGGTTTGAAAGATGCTTAATAGGTTTAGTGGAAATAAAGGTACTGGTCTTTTTTGAAACTCTCTTATATATCATTGGTTGCCAGCTTATTTTTGGCAGCAGGAAGGATTTTGAGAGAGCAGTAATCCACACTGTCTGTCTGAGGTTGGATGAACTGGAATTTTTAAAAAAGCTATAGATCGATATCTAATATACAGATATTTAACTTATGATGAAGGCTAAGTTATTTTGTATTATAAATATCTTCCTTGTGGTCAGACCTGAGGTTTGCTTTTATTTTTTCTGCTCTTGGCTAGCGTATTCCATCCCCACTCTTCATTCTGGAAATCTGGAAAGCCTGCTTTGTGGGACTGATTGAATCTCCTGAAGGGACGGAAGAGCTGAAATGGACAGCCTTCACATTTCTCAAGGTAAGGTACTCTTAAGCCTGAATGTCAGGGAGAGATGACTGAGCTTTGCCCTTCAGTAGGATTCTGACAGGAAGGCTGGATGTGTAAACAAAAAAAGTGAGCAGGTGACTTGTTGCATGCAAGAAGTCCCTGGTTCATTTTGTGTACAAGAAGTCCCTGACATTTCCACATACAGAACTGTGAAAGATTTATGTCTGAAACTTAAACTTATTGCAGACAAAACTAACTAGATAGTTCAGTTGTCTGACTTGGTATAAAGCTGTTTCGTTCTTGTGTAATAGAGATAATTGTTTTGCCATTTGTCCTAATTCTAACAGTTATGACTTAGATGAAGGGAAGGAATATAATATGAACTCTTTCCTAAATCCCTGTCAACCATTGCACCTATGGTGTCATAGCTGTTTGCTTTTTCTCCATCTTCTTCCAGCATTCTTACATTCTCTGACATTATAGAAACTTGATTAAATATCTATTAATCTTTCTTGCATTTCAACACATTTATATTCATTTATGAACCTAAATGAACATGAATATTCATAAATGAACATGAACATATGGACCTACATATATTTTTCCCTTAGTTACATTAGTAGGGTTTTTCTTCTTCATTATAGAGTGAAGAAATTCATTGTAGAATTATGACAGTGCATTCAGAGAGCTCTTTAGCTTTCTGTGTGAACTATGACTGCTTTGGTAAGGTTGTTTTTGCTTTTTCTGTAATTGCAAGAAGCTACTTTAAGAAGAATGAGAATGAAGATGGTGAATGTCTCAGTAACATGACCATTCAGTGCTAGATTCTAAACTAGGAGAGTTCTTATTTTGATTCCATATGGCCTTCAGTTAAATTGAAAAATCCAGTGCAAGTATATTGTCAGACTTCTAATACTAAAAATCTTTTTTCTCCCATGAGGACTAGTAGTAGGATCAAAAAGATGAGAGAAAAAAGGGGATGCAATGAAGAAAGAGAGGGAAAACATGGAATAACCTTACACATTTTGGCTGTGGCCCAATTCATTGATGATATGAATTCCCCAAAAGATTCACTCTTAAAATACACACACATGTATATATACATATGGGCATACAAATACACATACCAGTTAAAGATTTCTATTAGAAAGTGCCTAAAAGCTAGAAATCATTTTCCTAAATGGGGTTAGCCGAGCAAGCTGCCACTGTGTGTTCAGACATGGAAGGGATACATTATTAAGCCTTGTAATAAGCAGCTACGAGTTTCTGAACTGGAAATCTTTGATATGGCTCACTAGGAAACCTGGCTTTCTACCTTTGCCTAGTATTGCTGAGCAGAATCTTCTGCTTGCGGTACTTCGATATCTCATTCTTGCAACTGTCCTTGATCACTCCAGGTCAGACTGTGCTGAGGACCTTGATCAAGTGCAGCTGCTCCTATGGCAGTTTACTAAAGATTAGAAGTTTCCTTTTAAAATAGAAAGATATTATAGGCTGTCTGATCTGTGTGAAAAGCTTTTCTTCACACACTGGCAGAAATTGTCATAGAAATATTGCAGCGATGTTAATTCTTGATTTTGTGAGTGGTTTCGTTTTTGCATAAATATATATCTTTAGATCTACTCTTTCTCTGTGTATTTGGTGATATTCACTGCCATATTAGTGACCTGAAGTCCCAGTTGTTCTTTGTTCCTTCTGGCTGTTGTCTTTTGGTAGCACATAGAGGAGTTTGCAATTAACTGCATATTTTTTGTAACATAAACATAAGCCAGATGGCTGTGTCTGTCTTCTCCCTGGCTTTCTTGGTAAACACACCATGACGCTACTAGATTCCCCAAAAGACACTTAACAAATTGCAACTTAACATTCCCTGCTTGTTCAATAAATCACTTTTGCGGCTCAAGGACATCATGTAACCAATTGTCCATACAGAGATGAATACATTAAGAAGCATGAAATAGATAAACAGATATACACAGGCACAGCCTGCGAATGAATTAGAATATTCTGGAATAAAGTAAAAGAACAGTTAACTTATCAAATTGAACACTGCATGAAAGTAAGATCAAAGGCATCAGAGCTTTCCTTTATTTTTTGGATATTTTCCATGATGATTGTGTCGTTGTTGTGTCTTCAGAAACAAAAAAAAAGCTTACTGATACTTAGCCAATGTCATAGCTAAGTAGAGATATTAAACCTGGGTTTTCTACTTCCATCATAACAAGAATTTCAGATTTATCCCAAGAACATAGACATTTACAATTGTGTGGCATATAATTATATGGATACAATTGCCACATTCTGGTTGAAACTCTCCTCAGGCATGAACTGAGCTAGTTTAGTGTCACAGTATATTTGCAAATACTGTAATTTTGCCAAGGCCTTTGGTGAAGTGAAGTCTCCTTTAGACTGTATATATTGTTTTCTTTGTTCCTGTCTGTTTTTTCATTTTGCCATCTTTATTCTTTATTTGTTGTTGTTTTTTCTTGTTTCAAATGTTTTAACAATTTGTAAATCGTCTAGAGTTGCTGTTAGGAAGCAAATATATTTACTGAAGAAAAAGAAGAAGAACCTTGTTATTTCAGTTCTGATCAGCAAAAGTCCTTTAAGGGTTATCAACTTAATCTCTTTTAATCTTGATCAAATAAACCAATTTTATAACGTTCCACCACAAGAGCCAATCTACTTGCTAATTCATCATTCTGCTATAGTTGTCATGGCAGAATGAAATGATGAAACATTAAGTTTTCTTTACTGATAAGATATGGGTAGAAGAGATTATTAACATAATTTATAGATATGGTGAAGGGAAAGTTACTTCTTTATGTATTTTTCTTCTATTTCTTTATTCTCATTTTTGCTTTCCTATTTTTCTGTTTTTTCTTTTATTCTTTCTAGTTTGTATTAGATTTTATCTGTTTAATTTTTAATAAAATTGCAACAAGAAGAATCTTTAAAATGATTCAGTGTTTATAGGGGAGATGGGAATAAATTTGTATGAGAAAAACAATATCAGATGAGCTGTGAGTATGTGAAGATTTTTATATTGTTAGGAGGAGAGAGCAGAAGAGGATGGGGGGGAGCAGAAGATTGCTAAGTGGCTAATTTTGTTCTTTTTTTAGATTCCACAAGTCTTGGTGAAATTGAAAAAGTATCCTCAAGGAGAAAAGGTAAAATTTACCAGACTGATATTAAGCATTGTTTTAACATTCTGTTTTAT
>JANHZU010004913.1:52618-66097 GCA_032468055.1 Acrochordus granulatus | reverse complement strand
ATTTATATACATTTATTAACTGGTGAGCACAGCAGCTTCTAATTACTTCAAACTGAAATGTGAAGCCTTATGTTTTTTTCCAGGATTACTCAAACTGCTGCATTTCTAAAGGAAACAGGTAAAGAGAATATCTGATCCAATCCCTACTTTGCATTTCAGTATTCTTTTGCTTTCCTTATTCTCAGAATCTTTTTACAATTGCAGCTTCTAAAGAAACAAACTTATTTTGTTTACATCTTCTGTCTTGCAACACTGCAAGAAAACAAACAGGAAGCTCTTCAAAAGAAAAGTAATGCTTTTAATGAAACAAATATCTTATTTTGTTTACATCTTCACCTCAAATTTGTAAGAAAACAAACTGAAGGCTCTTCCACAAAAATGTAGCAATTTGGGAAAATTTTCTTGTTCAGGCTTCCTACGTCAGGACAATTTGCCTAGAAATTTAAACCCCTAAATATGAACCAACAAGCCTCAACAAAACCCTGATCCTGTGCTGCTGGCTTGGATAATCTAACCTGAATGTTTCTTCATTTCAAGTCAAGGTGGGTCTCTTTCAGGATACTTTACCCTGGCTGTCTCACTTTCCATTCTTTTTTTTTTTTGTAATATTGAAAAAAACAATATTTCATTAGCCTTCCTCTAGGATAGGGTGGACAAACTTTAGTAGGTAAAGCACTGAATAATCTGAAAACACTGCAGTGGAAGAAAAGATAATTTGTGAGGGCCAACATCAATAAGTGTTACTTTCCATTTTCCCTGGACTTAGAGTTGTAATGCTTATCATTTTCATGTAAAGTATTTTTAATCTCAGAATGGTGGGAAAATGACTCATCTTCAGCAGTTAAGTTCAAAAGGCTATACAGGAAGGCTATAAAAAGGAATCCCACCAGTCCTGCTTTCGTAAAACTTGCTATCATCATCCACCCCACCAAGGGAAAAAATTAATTTTAGCCTCTATCTTCATGGAAGCATGTGGTCTTGAACATATCCATATCTGAAAGTAATAGAGTCATCCTTTGTGTTCTGAGTTTTGCTGTCTTAGTTGCCGTTCAAAGTCATAATGGACCCCCAAAATCAATATACAACCTGATTTTGAAGTTATAGTGGCCACAACCACCATCTCTGCAGTCACATGATTGTATTTTGGTGCTTGGAAACTGGCTCACCTTTATGGCTATTTTGCATACTCCCGTGGTCACATGGCTACAGTTTTCTGTGTTTTTTGCTGTTTTCTGGCATTTACTTCTGGTTTCTGGTAAAAACACCCATTGAGTAAAAAAGATAATTTAATGACTACCACAAAAAAAAGATATAAAATCAGGCATAGTCATGTAGTGACTTGCTTAATGACCACTATGATTTATTTGATAACCATAATTCCTGGTTGAGTTACAGTTATAAGTCAAGGACTATCTGTCTGTATGCTTGTCCAAATCTTGCCAGCATGGGTAAGGGCGGAATAAATATTGTGCCATTCATGGAATTTGTGCAGTATTTCTTCTTCATGCTTATATGATTAATGAATTTTTCTAAAGCAGTTATGACAAATCTGATGGAGAGTGACTTTCCAAGGTTGGCCCAAATCCAGAACTGGAGGCAGGGCTTTTTTTTAATAAATCAAATAGCTTTGGCTGCTCTTAACTGAATGTTTATTGAGCATGAATTAGTATGAAAATTATATTTTGTTTATCAAAAGACTGTTGTTAAAAATCATGAAAATGCAAAAACAACAGCGATCATCTCAATTTCTGCCCCATTCCTGCTTCCTGATTCATGTGATTACTATAAAGTAATTTATAGCTTACTTTAATTACAAAAGTATCAATCGTTTTTGGCTCCAGTTAATTTCTAAGAACCTTCAGATTGCCTTGCGTGCCTTTAATAACATTATTGTCCTTTGTACTGTGACAATTAAGTGTGTGGAGATTTTTGAGACTTTATCCACTATTTCTATTCATGCACTTAAACATCTGTGAGAGAAGCAAGAGCTGCTAGAAGGGCTAATAGTTTGGGATGCTTAATAATACTTCAACTGCTAATGTGATTTTTTTTTTTGGTAGTACTCCAAATGTTGTCTGCTATCAAGCAAAGGTTTCAGTCAAGATTTCATTCCTGTTCATGTTGTGTACTTTTTAAAAAATCCTAATGCACCCATCAATCTGTTAAAACAAAGTGGAACTCTCTTCAATTTCCCCTTGCTTTTATGCCATTTTCTAAGATACCTCAAGTCTAAAAAGTCTTTATCTAGCCAACTTTAGAATTAGTCTGATAATTCTGATATATTTTAACAGTTTGATTTTTCTGACTTATATAGCACATAATAACCTTCTCAAGCAACTTCTCCTCCCACAAAAAAGAAAATAATTGAATAATATGCTCAGTTAGATATGGAAACTGATTGCTCGAAAGCCCTGTCATAAAGAGTCATCCCAAGTAGACTCAAATGGATAAGCTGGGTTATGTCTTCTCTGCAAGTCATCCTTCTAACAGGATACAATACACATTTGAATCCACATCTGCCTTTCACTTCTGGTTTAGCTCCAAAATAACATAAGCCGTGGCCGCTTGACTAATCATGCAAGAATCAATATGCTCTACATTTCAGCATTGTTTCATATTATTCCTGATAAATTTTAGACAAGAGTGCTCTTAAAACAAATAAAATTCAATTTCATTCGTGTCTGTTAGCCATCTTACTTTAATTCCTTTTTTCCTTCTTGATAATTAGCTTTTATTCTTCTCTGTTGGATATGGAAGACCCTTTAATGTTGTTTATTCTCTACTGGATTGGTATATTTTTCATAAATTTGGGGCTAAAACACCATACAGCTGGAACAGCTTTTAAACTAAATTGGCTAGAGAGAGTGTTTGGGCAGCCTTTTCCAATATACCATTCAACTCATAATCTACTTGCTGACTGATAAATGATTGAATCTTGTTACATGGTCTTCAGTAGTAATTTGAGATTTTTTTATTGCAGTAAAAGGTTAATTAAATTAGAACATGTGCATGTTATTTGTATTTTGAAGAATTTCACTTATACTGGGAATATCTTCATCCTTGAGGTTTGTACTAACTTAGGATCAGGATCTGTTTCTCACACCATTGTCTAGTGGCCTATTTATTTTATTATTTCAGGATCCATGTGTCTCATGCCATTGTCTGTTTGGTGCCAATTTATTACTATTATTTACTCATTAGGAACTGATCTCAGTAAGAGCTTCTAAGGAGCATTAGGATAGGTTACTCCCACATTGATGGGAATTCTGGCCTTATCCTGCTTCTTGGGCTATTCCCCTGCCCTACATAGATTAAAGCACTGAAAATAATTTCTTGGCTGCTTTAGATAAAATGTTTGCATTTTTTTTTTTAGAAAAAAGGACCAAATGTCAAGAATAGTGTGAACAACTTGACCCAGAAGAGAATGGTTGGAAACTTTTCTTTGTTCCTTCCCACATTAAGAGAATGGTATCTCTCACATGATATTTTCTATTCTTTGAAATCAGTGGCAAATAAGGGTAAACAGTGATCAGCCTTGAAGTATATGAGGATGGGGGGTAAAATGATGATGTAGAAGGGACCCAAAGAAGTTCTCCATGAAGATTGTGTCCCAGAATAAAAGCAACTAGCAGTACGCATTACTTCGCTTACTACTGCTAGTCATTTGCTGATAAACATTAATATCACATGCTGACCAGTATAGAACATATTAATATCTATTTTTTTCAAAATTACAACTCTAGCTTTAAATATTCCTCACATCATAAATCAATTTTTAAAGAAGCTTAGAAAAATGAAAACAACAAGACAGAGATTGCTATCATAGAAAATTTATTTAAAATAGATAAAAAATTAACATATTAGTGTTACAATCATACAGATAGGTATAGCTTAGATATAAATTTTATTTACCATTTATTTCTTACCTCTTCAAAACAACTGACAGATTCAATAGGAGTACTGACATTTGACTTTAAATGGAGCTCTATGAATGTAATGGCTATACCACAACTGAACACAAAATAAAACAGCATTCAGAAAATAAAAGTTTCACAGTTGTTTGATGAAACTGTTACTTTGAACAAGATTCAAGATATTCATACTATACAATTTTCAAGCAATATAATTTCAAATTCATTCTATTATATTAGACATTAGCAAATTCATTCTATTATAGTAGACATTAGCAGCTGGAAAAATTGAACAAGAGTTCTATGTGAGCTTTGAACATAAGCACAATTTGCCTGGACTGATATCTGTTATAATACTCTCCCAAAATGTAAAGTCATTTTGAACCCAAAATATGAGGAATTCCATAGAAATCAGCATCACTTGTGGCAAATGACTACATTTAAATAAAGAAACATAATATTCAAGTAGCTAGCAATTGAGGGTAACTCCAATGGCTCTTTACCTTTGGGTTCAAATCATTTAAATGATAATTTAATTCCACTATAACATAACAAAATAAAATCCATAGATAATGACTAATCACTTCTACACAGAAGTCCACAGCAAATGAATATTCTATGTTTGTGAATTTTAAAGCCTGAAGTGTTTTAACCATCACTTGGCCTTGTTAGAATTGATCCATCTGCCTCTACTACCAGGCCCTTAAAAATAAGGTCTGATGCCTGGTAACACATGTGGTTTGATAATAATAGCAGGGACTATATAGCAAATGGTCTATCATATTGACAGAGGGAGTGCTGTTTATTATTTTGCTTAAATCAGGAATTTATTTTGGACCAGAAATACTATATATAAAGTAGGTCTGTGAAGAAAGCCTTTTGGATTAAAGGCGAAACGTCTTCGACTTGAGAAAAATCTAGTCCAGATGCCTGTTTTTTAAACTTTGTTGCGATATATATAAAGTAGGGTTAAGCAGCCTGGAAATTGTACAACTTTTTATGCTACAATTACCTTCTGCCTGATAGCATGGCTAAGGATAGAGAACAATGGAAGTTCAATCTGAACAATGGAAATTCAATCCAAAAAGAGGCTATGCATGCATGTCTATTTCCCATAAAAATGGTATGGATATAGACTGTAGTATATGCCTCAAATACTAATAAAGACAGGAATTGAAAACTTCCCTATGTTTTATCCTATAGTTTGGTCTAGCTATCACCAGCTAGTACTTTTATGTTTAAATATTAAACAGTAGTTTAATGTTGTATGTACCTCAACATACATGCCAAACAAGGCTATAGCACTGTGAACTATACACTTAAGAATGGCTGAAACCTCAACTGTTTTCTGTTAATCTGACAGCATTGGTATAAATAATAAATAAATATCTAGTACTGAAGTCCAAATTAAAATTCAACATTCTGACACTATAAATATTAAATAAGCTAATAAATAAAAAACTCATTAACAAGCTACTCAAAACTGATCACAGTGATATTTCATCAAGAAAGAGGTGTCTGAGTGAATTGGGAATTTGCCATTACAGGAAAAGAACATTTCATTACAAGGAATCTAAGATATTTAAAAAGAACTCTTTCCATTTTTCTTATATCTTAATCATTAATTATAAATAACTGAAGTTTTAATTGTAGTATCCTCTCAAGTGGTAAGATGCTCTTCTCTCAATATTATACCAATCATAATTTGTAGTGAATGCTAACCTACAAAAACAGTCAGTGTTAAAACACATTGTAACTTACAAATTTCTCAATCTTATCAACTCTAAGATGTGTAGACTTCCATTATTCATGCTGGCTGAGGAATTCTGGGCGTAGAAGTTCACACATCCTAGAGTTGCAAAGGTTGAGAAATACTGAATAGTGTTCACAAGGGAAGACAATGGCTAGCTTTTCACAATATGCTACACCTCAAGCAACCCGGCCCTGTTTTATTCTAATCTAGCATGTTGTACAAACTAGCTAATATTTTATTTCTCTTACTTAGAGCTGAATTTCCTTGGATTATTTGATTAACTGCTACTTTCAGCAAAAACAGTTTATAAAAATTTAAAATAAATTAAAAACAAAAAACTCAGGAGCTGGAATTCTACCTGTCAAAGCAATCCTGTCAAGTAAAAGCAAGTCCTAGAGCTTCCTTTTGTGCACGAACTATTTCAGCTTCAAGCTCTTTGGGGAGAATTCTTCACAGACTCCTCTTATGAACTACAGTGTCTCAGGGCTCGGAAAATTATTTCCATAAATTTCTGGAGTTTGCGGAGAACCAGGTAGCTTCCTATTTCTCTTTGAATTTCCACAAATTTAGGCTCACTTTCTGCCTGTGGATAGACAATGCTGGTCAGACTGCTTTCCTCCATCTGAAGAAGAAAAGAAATGCGGAAAGGGGAAGGATATCCCACATTAATAATTGACATTTGCATATCAAATCCAGCAATAACTAAATCAGGCCTGCATGTTACTCTTGGATCAATGCTACTGCTGCCAAAGTTGTCATCATCACATCTTCAAGTCCTCTCTATCTATAATCTTATTTTAATAAGTAGACTGTGTGCACCATGGCAAGAGATAATAGGATGCAACTCAGCATGGGAAAGCATGGTTCCAGTGCCTCCAGAAAAGCAGAGAGAAGCATCTTTGCTCTACAAAGATGCTTTGACCCAGCAATGAGTCAGAGGAGATGCTCATAAATATATAGTTGAGCTGGAGAAATAAAGTAATGCACAAGATGCATTTACTTCCTCCTGCATGCACACATCCCTGTTCTCTACCCTACTACAGTTGCAGCAACAATTCTGTATGGCACTCTTGAGAACTGCCTGCAGCTCACAGGACACAGATTGTCTATGTATGTTAGGATTAACACATGAACAAGAAAAATGTTCACACTGTATAAAGTTCAGTACAATAGAAAAGTATACAAAAACTAGGCACTAGGATGCTACACAATAAAAGAGGAATGATTTTAAAAAATATTGATTACTTTCAAATTTATGCTTACAAAATGACCAAAGCAAAGCAGAAGTCTCTTTCCTTTCATAAGACTGGATACACAATTGTTCAACAGTAATGGCAATGGAGGTTATTTCTGAAGATATAGCAGATCCAGTAGTTAAAAAAAAATCTTGCAAAAGTGGAAATTTCAGCTGTGATTGAGATGCTAAAGCAGTTGCCCATTTCTTGGATCTGCTTTAAAAGCATCCACCAGGACACAGACACATGGCTTTTCTATGTGGACTGGGTATCAAGCATCTTGCAGTTACCAGAGCCATAGAGCACTTTGGATCTGATATTCAAGAAGCACTCTGGAAAACCTATCTTGAATAGCAGAGAAGCCACAAGCTTTTCCATTTCATAGCTATTGTGTGATCCCAGAAAAAGATACATCCTTTGAGCGTTGCAACAGGTATTAATTATATTAATGCTCCAAAATATCCTTTGGAAACTGAATCTAAAATACTGTCCAGCCCTCATATCTGCAATGTTTGGAATCTTGCCTTCCTAGTTCTCTATCTCTACGAAAAGGGAATTGCTAAGGTCCAGGTAGATGATCTGCTAAATTATTAAAACAGATTCACACACTTATACGTGTACTAAATGTGCCTTCTCACTCCCATGAAACTATCTAGCTCTGTTCCCTTTCCAACCTAAGAGTATTTCTGCAACTTCTCACCTGCTGTTGAATATTGATGGACAAATTGGAAACATCCAGTTGAATACTAGCTATCCGGTCAGCAAAACTTGTTAGGATTTGGCTAATGTGTGAGAGATAGCCAGAGTAGGTTTGGAGGCCTGCCCGTATCTGATTGAAGCATCCTTCCTGCATGATACAGATGTCATTGGAGGAAGAAAAAAATTATTATGCATTCCTTCCTTACTTCAGTTTCAGTATTATTGCTTACTGATTCCTGTGGTTGTATACAACTTATGCTGTGTTGAGGAATACAGGTTTTGAGAGGCAAGTCAGGCTCTCCAAAAAGTGGATGGGATTATTGAAATTAATAATCTGTAATCATAACCTATAATAAAATGCACACATACTGTGAAAACAAATCTGATTCTGCTGTGCCACAGGTAAAAGGTGTATATATTACAGTTGAGATTAGAGATAAGAAAATAATGATACTACCCAGATGAAATGTTAGAATTTCTTAATTTGGATAAATATAATAAAATTATTTCTCCTGTTATAAATTAAGCAATGAAGGGTAAACAGAAAAATAAGGAACAACTCCATTTCTCTATGATTTTAAGCAATGACAGGCCAGGGCAATATTAGGAATTGATAGTTTAAGGGTGGAAAAATTACTAAAGTTATAAAAGGTGACAGCAGAAAAATAAAAGTATATTTTAATTATTAAACAAAATACACATAGATGATCTGTCTACATAGTTGTTACAGATTTCCATACACCCACAAGAGTTTATAGACTCTTAAGAAATGTTTGCTGGGAAAACAGACAGGAGGATTTTCTCTTATTACTTTTATTAGTGATATTTGTTTATTTATTTTGTAACATTCTTCTTTGGAGATGTTGGGTATCCCAAGATTATGATATTGGTGAGATATATTGCACATATACATCCCTGAAACTAAGTCTGACTATTTTAAAATCAATCTAGACTCAAGTTCAGAACACATTTTAGAACTAGGATCTGACCAAGGCAGATGCAAAGTATTATTAGAATATGTGCACATATTCTAATGTGTTCTTTCATTACTGTTTATGGTTACTTGTTCAATGCCACCTCACCTTGTTAAAAAATAACAAAGATTTCAAAGTTGAATTTGACACCAGCAGTACTAATGGCCAAATCTAAATTAAGCACTCATCAAGAAGTTAAGTGTACTTCAGTACTTCCTTGAAGGAAGAGGAACACATTTTAAGATGATGGTGAAATGTTGCATTTGATATATATATGTGCACTTGGGAGTGGGAATACTATTAAAAAAAAGTTGGTTATGTTTAAAATGATTAGAAATAGCAGAAGCAGGTACCACTGACAATATATGCACTTATTTCAGCCCCAGTGAAGTAAAAAAACTGATTTAGATGGTCAAGCTGGTATTACATGAACCTGCAACACAGGGTGCACATTTTTATTATGGGGAATATGGAAAAAATTTGAATAGAATCAACAAGAGAATTTATGTAGCACAGTCACAGACAAAAATGAGCTCTTGGCATTTGCAGGAGTGAGTGCCATTGCTGGTTTAAAACCTGTATTACTTCAGTTCTTAAGTTTATTTGCAGTACTTTTATAATATCTGATTATGTATAATACAACCACTAAGGGAGACTTTTCTATACATAGCAGCGTTACTCTCTAAACTGTTAATGTTAAAGCAGGTACAAGTCCTCCTGAACACCAGGACAGCTTCCCTGTCTTCCCACATTTTGCTTTAAGGGTATTTATTTTCCTTCAGCAAAAAGGAAAATGGGAAGGAGGCATGTGGTAGGCAAACTGCCAGCTTTTAGCATTACCATTATTTCCAAGTATGCTGCTGGGAATCAAAGAGATCCCCAACACATTTTTTGGATATTAAAAATGGTTGGTGGCTAGAGTCCAGTGCTTTAGCTGAGAGAACAGTCTCCAGCTAGAAAAAAATAAAGCCAGTCGGGTTGAAAAGGATCCTGAGAACCTAGAGGGGATGATTAAGAAACATCCTTACTTATTAGGAAGGGAAAGTTTATATCCATACTCCAGTGTTTCTCAATCTCAGGAACTTTAAGATGTGTAGGCTTTAACTCCCAGAATTCCCTAACAGTTGAAGTCCACATGTCTTAAAGTTGCTGATTTGAAAAGCAGTGCCATACACAATCTGAGCAGCCATTTTACAAATGACACAAAGGCAGCCAATTTGTGAGGACACCCAAGGAGGCTCTCAAAATTCAAAATATTCCCCTTACAAAATTTGCTGCTGCTGCTGCTGCTCTAGTACTTCTTGGTTGAGGGGGAAATGCTTTTAGATTACAATCAGATGGATGTTGCTACTTACCATGTCACAGGGGTCCTGCTGGCAATAGAATATGTCAACTTGTTCAATGCCCAGGATTTTCTGTATCATCATTAGTTCTCTGTCACTGCCAAAGCTAAATGCTGTTTGCTGGAGGAAAAAAAAGAGTTTGAAGTGTTGTTTCTATGATTACAATACTTGAAAATCCATTGAAGCACAGAGAAGTTGAGCAAAGTATAAAATATACTTCACATAAGAAGATGAATATTAACGTATCTGTTTATAAAGGGTTTCATAACATAGGGCTGATATGCAAATAGAAGTATGAAAAAAAGAGAATGTTCCGAGCAGCAAATGCTTATTTTGAGATTCAGCATTCAAAACATCCCACCAAAATTTTAAAATACATGATTAACCCTATGGAAATCTCAGAAGGCAGTGAGCACTATGGGATATAACTTCCAGTGATTAGGTGGTTTTGACTGCTCTTTTATATTTTATCTTCCTCATGATTAACAAAACAAATTATACTCTACTAAAAATAAAGAGTTGAACCCATATTTAGTCATATAGAGCTGAACAGTTAAATCAATCCATCTTAACATTGGCTGTGACTACTTCATTAGCAATTTATATCTTTTGGAGTAATCTAACCATTTCTGGATCAAAATAACAGTAATGAGAATTTTATATCACTTTAACAATATTTGAGTAATGCTGTAATGACACCAGAGTTCAGTGGAAAAATGACTCAAAAAACGCTACTAGCTTCATTGAGATTATCTGAAGTACAGTATAATGAAATCTGGATTCAGTCCTTTAAAACTGAGTGCAACTTGGCACAATTTACAGTAAAAACAGGATTTAGATTCTTCTTATAATAAATTATTATTAAAATATAATAAATTTTAGCCTTGAATTCATAACCTTATTCACCATACCCCACTCTTACATTATCCATTATCTACACAATAAGGACTAAAAGATTTTGATTCTAGTTAAAGAGTTGCAAAGGAGCATCAAACAATGAATTCCACTCCTTGGATTTTCTCCCTATGTGTTTAGCAAGGCTTAAGTGCAATATATTTCTTATTTGTTTGACAGATCCAATCAAAATATTCCTTTCCCACACCCAAGTCGAAAGGCATTGAGAATGCCAAAACTTTGCTGGCTTGTTTGCAAACAATTTTATCCTTTGAGTTTTGACATTCTAAATTGACATAATATTACATATATTCCGGAAGTATGAGACAGAAGCATTTGTGTAATTTAAGTAGGGCTGGGCCCTTTTCACAATGCTAGGAAAGGCTGCATGAGATTAAGGCTGTAATCTATGGGATGCACTGGAAAAGAGATCTACATCAGAATGATGTCCTAACTATTTTATCTGAAAATTTCAGCCCAATGGGGAGTTTTTAGTTATGTTTATTGATTTTAAGCTATAACTCTTTTCTCAACTGTATCACTATTGCAGGGGAAAAACATTTAGGCATCCATAGGCATCAAGGTATTTCCAAATAACTTCCTTCAATGCCCTCTAAGTTCTTTGTACCATCGAGCTTAAACCCTATGGAATTTAGAAAATGCTGCTGCCTGGAACCATGTTTGGCAATGTACCCTCTTCATAGTAGAGGACAGCAGAAGCATCTTGGAAGGCTAATAAAAAGAGTGAGATATTCATGACCATTCCATCTGCTATTCAGTTTAATGAATATCACTGCATACTCCCAACACTGCAAATACAACTACTGACGGAGATGGGCAGTTTAAAAACATGATAAACCCAAAAGATAATATGTCTGTGATTTATAGATTACCTTCCAGTCTAACATTGGTTGATTGACATTTATCCTTTAAAATTAAATTTCAGGGTTTTTTTTTCTTTAAAACAAACAAAGATGTTTTGAATACTAAGAGTCAATTGCTTGGACTCCTGGGATGGCATCCTTTTGGATAGGATGTTGAACTGGCTATTTGTTTGCTAGTATTAACATTCCCACTGGCTGAAAATTATCAGAGTAACTGCTGCTGCTTAACACTGTGGCTTTTATGTGACATGGCTCAGAGTCTGTCCTCTTCCAGTTCTCCCAGTGCTAATAGTAATTAGCAGCAGATGAAAAAATGACCAGTAATCTAAATTTCAGTCCCATCAAGGCAGGGGTTCTATTAGCACTGCTTTCCTGATCCTGTGACCAATACATCTGGAGGGCATCATATTATAGAAGGCCATTTTGGCAGATCATTGACTTTATAAGAAAACATTTTTTCCTGGATGCAATTGCACTCCTTCTAGTCAGCAATGGGCAACCTGTAACTCTGCAGATGTTTGTTGGACTTCAACTCCTAATTTCCTTTGCTACAGGCTACTGGGAGTTGAAATTCAACATCTGTAGGACTACTGGTTTCCCTCTCCTACTAACACAAGGGTTTAGAGTGGGTTGTTATGCAAATTCAACATTTTCATTGGAGATCCATGTCGTTTTATAACATAAGTATCTTCAACTAGCTAAAGATAGGATGTCATCTGTTATAGTTGTAATGAAATATCATAATTGGTCTACTGTTGTTTAATAGTTCAGTTCCTTTGCTCAGGAGCCCAAGAGGTACATCTACAGGAGATATTAGCAACTATGAAACAGTGCACCAGTAACTCTAAGTCTTCAGTGAAAGTGCACAATCAAAAGTATTAATGGTTTAAAGCCATAGTATCTGATGAGCTACCTTATCTCATATGATGCTTCCCCAAATTCTCCCTTGTTTAAAATTATACAATGATTTAAATAGTGATTTAAAGGTTTCCAAACACAAAGAAAATCAAAAGACTTCAAGTTTATTACTTCAATAATTTTCATCTGATGATCTTGTTCTCTTCTACTATTTATCATTTCCCATTATTCTGAAACTTTGCTATATCATTTCAATATAATGGGATATTTTATGAATTCTAGATGAATTTAAAAATTGTCTAGCTAAATTACAACTCAAATTCCTAAATTCCTAACCTATCATGGGTGATAACCACATTGGCTACAAAATCTGGAAAATGTAAGTCTCCAGATTAAAAAATCTAGTTACACCTCAATATTTAAAGGAAAAACTGAAACTATCAAGTCTGTAGCTATCTGCCTACTTTATTTGCATCCTTACAATGAAGGACTTGGATAATGCAGCTAATAGATATCTTCATAAAACTACCTTTTAAAACTTAAAAAACTTTAAGAATTTGTGCACAATTGCACTTGTGCAATTCAATGCATGATTGACTCAGAAATTCCTATATGTTTACAATTTATCCAGGAATCCCTTCAAACATAAGAAATGGGTTCACAAACTATATGTAATATAGTGTAGCATTCTTTGCCCAGCATTTACTCACCACAAGCCCATTCAGTGCAAGTATATCAGTCTTTATTCTGGAGACAAACTGCTTATTTTTCCAAACAAACTGTTGCAAACCAGGATCTCCAGAAAATTCTGCAGGGAGTGCAGCTACGCACATTAACCAACATAGTGCAATACTGACAAGAAAAACACCACCTGGAAAGATAAAAGAGAATACACAGTGGTGAGGACAGACTGATGATTAAAATAAGC
>JANHZU010004913.1:35904-50083 GCA_032468055.1 Acrochordus granulatus | reverse complement strand
AGACTTCACAGTTCAGGTAGTATTTGAGTTACAACAATAATTGAACCTGGCATTTACAGTTGTAAATCATAATATTTGTAAAGTAAGTCACAAGTGACCCAGCCTGATTTTACGGGGTTTTTTGTAGTAATCATTAAGCAAACATGATGAACTTTAAGTGAATCCATTGTTCATTATGGGGCGTTCTTTTGTTGGAAATTGGAAGAAAACACCAATTTCTGGCAAAGTGTTGTAAATCATGATTAAATGATTACAGGGCATTGCAAATGGCCATAAATGTGGGTTGGTTGCCAAGCACTGAAAATGTAGTCATGTGACTGTGCCCCCCATGAGAACCTTGAAACCAGATCATAAGTAGCTTTCGGGGGATCTGTTGTGTCAACTCCAGGCTCCCAGAACTCTCAGTGTGCTGCAGCTGCTTAAAAAGGCAAATGCTATCTTGGGGTGCATGAACATAGAGTGTTGCATGGGAAACTCTCTACTGAGCCCTATTCAGACTTCAGTTGAAATATTCTATTCTGTTCTGGGTTTCACAGTTTTAAAAAAGATCAGGAACACAGTCAGCCAGTTCAAAGGATATCTATCAATATGGTGATGGGTCTAGTATTTAAATCCCATCAGGAACGACTAAAGGAACTGGCCATGCTTGAGCCACAAAAAAGATGACTGTGGGAAGGTAAGATAGCAGTTTATCTGAAGAATTGTCAGATAGAAGAAGAACTGAACTGATTATCTATTGCTTGAGAGAACCGGATAAGCAATGGATTAAAACTACAAGGCAGTAGGTTCAGGCTAGAGAGCAGGAAGAATGTCTTGAGTGTATGAGGGGTGAGCCAGTAGAGCAGGCTACTGCATGAAGTGAGTTCTTTGAAGATGTTCCAGAGACTGGACATTCACGTGTAAGAGGTACTCCAATAAATTCTCCATTGAGCGAGGGGTTAATATGACCTCTAATATTGTTTCAAACTCCATGATGCTATGCAAATTCCCACATAATTAGTATTACTTCTCCAAACTTTGTGCTCTGATAAAGGGTTGAACTGAAAGTACAGTATTTAAATATGGTTTGAAAATAGAAAAGTTAGACAGAGTTTTTATCCAATATCATGTCTTTTTCTAGCCTCACAGTTATCATTCAGAAGCAAGTGGAACTGATGCTGGTGAAGGAACATTATAAAATACAAATTATTTATTATGGTGCTAAGACTCATGACTCCGAAGGAATGCATATTGTATTTCCCCTCAATATGACGGTTCTATTTTATGCGTTCCAGATATTACTGCTGCTTACAGCAGGCTATTTTTGTGGACAATACTATCTAGGAAGAACATATGAATATAATACCTAGATATATATCCACATGAATATAGATTGTCTACACATCTATTAGGCTTTGATTTATTATAATAAAATTGTATTCCATCTTTCATTCAGGAACTCAAGGTAGTATACATGACATCCTTCCTTCTATTTGTTCCCACAACTCCTCCCTATAAGATAGATATTCTGGCTATCATAAAACTTAGTTTTAAAAACAATTGAGTCCTGAAGTGAGAAAACATGTTATAAAAATTCTCCAGCATTTTTCAGGGATTGCTGTCTCTTACTGTTTTTTTCCTGAAAATGCATATTTTGGCTATTAGACATTCTTGTAAATAGTGGTGGGATTGGTCATTTATTTTCTAGTCAAGTAGCTTTCTGTTCATTTTTTAATCTAACAAAATCTTTAAAATCCTTAAACTAATCTTGGTTTCTTTTGTTATCATTATGGTCATAATCAGACATCCTATTTAGAGGCTGAATTTTTGCTATTGTATGTTTTTCAGCTTTGACAACTCTTAAGATATGTGGACTTCAATTTGAAGAATGTCTGGCTGGGGAGTTCTGGGAATTGAAGTCCATATATCTTAGAGTTGCCAAAGTTGAGAAACATTGGTATATACTATTGCATATATAAATACAGTTCTCTTAAGACCAAAGTGGTCTTGATCCATCCCATGTGATTTGTCTACTTTAAATTCTGGATGGTCCTGTAAATGTATGGATTAAGATGGCCAGAAGTTAATGGTGTGGCTTTTTGTCCTGTATTATCTCTTAAAATAGATACCCTTGTAACTTTATAATTTGCCCAGACAATCTTTGTTCTAGGATAAATTAAAATTTAATAAATCAGAATCACATTCACAGTCAGCACTGGAACATTATAGCAGGCGACCTGGACAGATCCCAACTGATGGTTTTTCTTAAAGAATGGATGATGATCAAAACTAAACTTGGTCTTCAGAGCAGCAGTTCTTTTTTCTTTTCTATGTATTTAGCTAAGATGTTGCTACTGTCCCACATCAGATATAGTGCCAACTATATATTGGAAACTTTAGGCTAGCTCTTGCCTGTTTGTCATTTTAATTATAAAGACATTCAAATATTTGTGGTTTAACTTATAAATAAATGGACCCTGCCCCTTTCATAAAAAAAACCTCTAAACTCTTGCTTTTCTGTTTTCAGTGTTGAGGATATATACAGACAGTCTTCACCTTATGATTACTATAGGGATCAGAATTTCCATTGCTAAGCAAGGCTGTGAATGGCACCCAATTTTATGACCTTTTTGTAATGGCTGTTAAGAGAATCACTGCAGTTATTAAGTGAATATGTGGTTGTTAAGCAAATCCGGCTTCCCCATTGACTTTGCTTATCATAACCCAGCTGAGAAAGTTGCAAATAGTGATCACATGACCCTAGGATGCTGCAATTGTCATAAATACATGCCAGTTGCCAAGCACATGTCAGACCTCCAAAACCAAGAAAGACATAAGGCCATACTTCCAGGCAGGTTTTGGACAAAATCTTGCCAAACTGTAGCCTCCTGTTATCAACATGAAGCATATACTCTGAGAACTATTAGGAAGGGATTGTCTTTACCCTCTTTCTCTCACACAAACTATGAATGATTGCTGAATAAATGCTCGTAACTCGAGGACTACCTGTAGTCGAGTTAAAACAAGATTAGGTAGTTTGCATTCAGTATTTTGAGAGAAACCAGTCATTGCTTTAGTTTTCCATGTGAACTAGATTATCATATTAAGCCATCATATGGTTTCTTTGGGACCAGATTTTATATATTGTTTATACTGTATTATATACAGTTTTATGTACTGTATTATACTATTTTATTTTCTTAAGCCAAATGTACTGCTTAGTAGGATACATGAATGCAATTAATGTGTTCTTATCCAGAATTGCTCCAATAATTTTGGGGCAGAAAAATGCTAATGTTGATTCTAATGATGGCAAAGCCAACTGGTTATTGACATTTATATCTTGGGTTTGTTTGTTTGTTATTGCTGTATGATTTACATTTTGGAGATGTGATGAACTAGGATGGAAGACAGCTTAAAGTTATTAATATCACTCTCTGAGGGGGGCATCGAATCCAAATGGAAGTTCTTTTGATCACAATGAGGAAAGTCCAGTGTATAATAGGACCCCCTGGGATTGCACCCTCATGCTATAAACAAAAAATTGAAATGAAACGTGAAGGAATTGCCAGGATGATGAAACTTGTAGAAATAAAAATATTTGACTTTTTTTCCTTCCCCCAGCCCCATCTAGCATATGTTTGGGCAGGTCATTGTTAGTCATCTTAAAGCAATATTGTTCTTCTAAAGAGCTGACAGGGATTAGCAGTTAAGAATTAATGAAGCAGGTTTCTATAATGACAATGGATTCATTTCCTAGAATGGAATTTTCCTTCAAACAAAAAGTTTGGAAAAAAAGTTAAGATGTAACTGACCCACTCAAAACTATTTCCCCAGAGGGAAGCCAAAGTCACTGTTTTTTAAGACCCCTCTGTGTAGAGGTATTAAGAGGACTGAGAAGTCCCTGGGCAAGATCTTTTGGAGGTCTTCCCATTGTTGCTCCTTTGCTGTCAACTCCCATGTGCTTCTTACTGCTGAAAATGCTTTTTGCTTCAATTCTCCCTTGTGTTATCGCAAGAGGATGCACTGAAACATTTCTGCTGGTCAGCCGGTGCTCCATACCTATGTTCTTTTCACAGGTTCTTCTGCTGTGCATAAATAGGAAAAGTAATAGGGATAGTCCTATTGCTTTTCCCATTCATTGTGCCAACAGAAAGGACTGGTTTAGCTTCCTACCTGATATTTCAAGAAATGCTTTTCTTCACAATGCGTGCTTAAATGGCAGGTAAAGCAGCAGCACAAAACTTTATATGGAGGTTATTTTGGACAGAGGGACCAGACCAATGTTTGATTCTATTTGCAACTTTACAACAACGTGGCAGATGCCAAAATGAGATGGCATTTAAGAAGAACGCAGTCTCTTTCTGTTCCCTCCTCTGCATTAAGGCAATATACAGTTTCAAAAATATATGCTGCCTGAAGCAAAATTCAAATGTTGCTTTCATCCTGAAGCCAGTACCACAGCTTTTAAAACTTTTGTTCAGGTAGCAGTTTTTCCTTTCATCTGCCTTTAAGCCATGGTCCTGTCAACTGCTGAACGGCAGGGCCAGGAAATAATCGGCACCTGTAGGTAATGAGTGTGTCAAAATAGGGCTTTTTCTTCTTCTTCCAGGCAATGCTTTTCTTGGATAAATTCCATTGATATGAATTTGCATTATGCTCTTGCACACTTCCTATTCATATATGGAAAAGTTGCAACAGAAATATTTATATTTTGATTGTGTTTACATTTTTGGCACAGATGCCTCAATTCCAGCAGTGAGAATAGAGTGAAATGTCTCTGATTATATATTTCTAGTCATCAAGATAAAAAAATGTCCTCTTACCCAAAGGTATAGAAAATGCAGACCTGGCTGATTACTGGTTTGATTTCATACAAAGTAACTTCTTACATTCACACTTCAGTAAGTATACTAGTTTGTGGCTATTTATTTGAAATATGCCTAGGTTACATGCTGAAGATTATTTTCACTGCTGCGCAGTATTAAATGGTAGAAATCATTCTCTGCCCTTCCCCTCTATTTAAATATTTTCTGAAATGAAGTGCCACCTTGAGGACAGTTATGAAAAGATTGATGTAGCAATCTGCAACAGTATTTATTACACAAAAAAAGTATCATTAGGACAAGCATTTTGGATGACTGAAACTCAGAGCTGATTCCCTGAACATCCTGTGATCAGTCCACATTGAGAAATCCAGGACAGTCTAAAATTCCCCTTGTGGCCAGGATGTAGGGGGAGGGAAACAACAAACTGGTATGAACTAATCCATCCTGAAAAACTGACATAATGAAATCAACAATAGGATCATCAGCTCTGTGTGAAGTCACAGGCAACCTTCTAATTTACAGAATTAGCAAAACCTGGGAATGTTGGATAAACTTTAGGAAGACGGGAACTGCCACTATGTTGTCAAGCAATAGCCTTTTACACAATAGCTATGTATAGCCCAAGCTGCATCACACACACTCTGTACTTGCCATGTTCAGGCTTTCATTCACAACTAAATTTAACTTAAGTTACAACCAAATACAAAATGTTGTAACTTAACATTAATCAACCAATATGTGATCCTGGTTTGTTATGACGTTAATTAAATATCGAACTATCATTCCCAGTTCAGAACTAATGGGGAACTCTAAATGAACTTTTAAGCTGGATCTCAACTGATTAAAGCCAGTGGTGAACAGAAACTACATATGATGAGAAAATACAGATAAGTTCATACTTCAGAGAATTTCATTTTGGAGAGTTTTACTTCCAAATTCTTACTTCGCAAGTCCGTGTGATTTCCTAGATCCACAATAGTTCTGATATTATTTATGGCCATTATTCTCTCTTCTCGAGCATCATTTGATCTCTTTATCTAGACAACACATGATGTCCGTCCCATGTAAGTAACTTCAGCTCTACCTTCCAAGACCAGCTGTGAGATTTTTGCTTTCTGGGTCCTAGAACTGGAGAGATTTCGTCTTGGCTTTGGGCAGGGTTGCACCTTGCCACTTGGGTTCAGCACACAGTTTGGGGATCTTCCTGGACTCATAGCTGCTACAATTATGAAGGAGAACTTGGTTCAATTTCATGTTTGTGTGTCTTTGAATTGGGAGAACATGCTCATTACTCATGCTTTCGTCGCTACCAGTGGGATTATTCATGGGGCTGCCCTTGAAGACCTTCCCGAAGCTTCAGTTAGTTTAGAAAGCAGCAGAGCAGGTGGTTATGGATATTCTTCATTATGTCCACGTAACACCTCTACTCTATGGCCTGCAGTGGCTTCCTGTGGGTTTTCAGGTGCAATTCAAGTTGCTGGTTATCTTCTATGAAGTCTTACATGGTATAAGACATATTTGTGGGAGCTCACATTCCAGGCCTAGTGAACTTGTGTGACCCAAGAAACATCCCCTAACCTCTCCCAATAGACATTAGGCAGCTCTGGCTCTACAAGTCTTTAGAAAGGCAGTTAAGGCCTCACTCTTTCCTTGGGCATTTGTGGCAGGATGATAACATTCTCAATTGGTGAGTCGTATTTTAGTCTTGAGTGATCTTTCTAGTTTGCTTCAACAGCATGTATATTTTTGTTTGAATTTTGAAACAAGTTCAGTAGAACTGAAGGCAATATAGTTTCAAAAATATCAGTATTTTTTATTTTTGAAAGTCACATCAATAGAATTGGACAGCCATATAAATGTTCTAAATAAGTAAATACAGTATAAACTATTTTTATAGAAATCAGCATGATGGTTACCTGCTACTAAGTTGCTCCCAACCCCTAGTAACTGTAGATAAATGCAATGCTTGGAATGATGTCCTGTCTCAATTAATTGAAAACATTAATTGAATGTTTTCTAAAAACATTCCAATACTTTAGATTATCCACTTTATCTGCTGTCTTCCTTTTCTACTACCTAAGTGCTGCCAACATAGTTGCCTGCTAATACTATTTAAAAGTATAACAGAAGCTGTAAACTTTTTTTAAAAAAGCTTCAATTAGTGCAGGTTTAAAAAGCTCAACAGAGATTTATGCATGATGAAGTCAATTAAGATACACCTGTGACTTTCCAAATTTTTTTGAAAAATCTTGAAACTAATGTTCCACAATAAATATGATCATAATGAAATAAGGCTAGTCCTTTTTTGTGGAATTAAATAAAAAATGACAACAGAAAGTAAATAGTAGGAATACTCCACAATGAAAGCAATGAGGTTCTCCATTGACTTGTATAACAATTAATATACAGTCAAATTATCTTGAGAAAGGTTTGAGTAATCAGTTATCTGCAGATGCCGATTATTTTCTTCCCAAGTAATTGTACTCAGGCATTTTGTGTCATTGTGTGCAAGACTGTGAACATGAACAAGAGAAAAAAGAGACTTGTCTAAGAACAGAAGGAAGAAACTAATAGCTAAGCATAGTAAAGACCACAAACCAATCTCCAAAGAGTTTCATGTTCCTATGGATTATGACTGCTAACAATTAAGAAGTATAAGATCTGTGGGACTATAGCCAATTTTCCTGGATGTGCAAGAGGAAAATTGAACAGGAGAGTTTGAATAGTAGAGAAAAATCTAGGGAGAACTTCAATACACATCTAGGCTGATAGCTAAAACCAAGGTGCCATAATATCAAGTTACATTATCCACCACTGTCTGGCTAAAAATGGCCTCCATTGTGGACGATGCAGGAAAACACGCATTAGCCAAACTGGAGTTTGCTAAAATGCATGTTGACAAGCCACAATCGTTCTGGAGAATGTCCTTTGGACAGATGAAACTAATAAAGGTGAAAATGCATGTCTCAGGAAAAGAAGTTGGCAATGAAAGAGAATTCGACCACTGGGAAGGTAGAAAAAGATTTGCTTGAGCTTTTGGACTATTACTTAAGTCCATTGTTGGAAGCACAAGATTATTAAAAGCAACCCAAACAGAAACCCATTAGTGATTTAAAGACTAATGATCGATCTGGATTGCTTTTAACAATCTTACACCTCCAATGATGGACTTGAGCAACAGTCCAAAGCTCAGGCAAATCTTTTTCTACTTTCCCAGTGGTTGAATCCTCTTTCCCATTGCCAAGATGAAACAAAATTAGAGCTTTAGGTGAATTACAGTGTTCAACGTTCACATAAGAACAATGCTTTTACTGTCCCTACTGTGAAACATGGAGGAACTACATGTTATGGGATTGATTTGCTGCCTCTGGCAACAGGGGCCTTGAATCTGTGGACACAATAAGAAATAAGATTATCAAGGCATTCTGGAGTGAACTTAATATCCAGTGTTGGAAAGCTCTATCTCAATTGCAAGTCACAGGTCCTTCACCAAAGTAATGAACCAAAACATACATCTTCCAAGAATGGTAGAAAAGTAAATTTTGTGGTTAAACCTTCCTTCTGTTTCATGGCATTTCCAACATTTTTCTGTATAATTTATCTATCATGGAAATTATTGGCAAAATTGCGTACCTGTAAAACATTTTATACCAATTTTCTTTTAAATTATAAGGAGGCGTGAATTCTACTGATTTCATCCAGTTTTTCCATTGTTATGTATTTTTTAAAAATTTACATCTAATTTTATCATGTAAGTTTCTATTTATTCTGTTTGTGTTGCATCTGAATTTATATATGCTCCCAAACAAATTGAGTTTGTATACAATAAACATTTCAAATATGTCATTTTTCTTAATGTCCTTCCCTTATTCTTAAGATCAGATTTTACCTTTCCAGGAACTTCTGAATATATCAATCGTAGTGTATTTCAATCTTCACTGAATAATGTGTGTTGTCTTCATTCATGAAGTATGAATGAACCATATATGCATATGTAATTATATTATTATAATTATCTCCAACATGGAAAGCATCTGAAGGAGTAGCTAATGAGGGCTTATTATTTTCCTTATGCCATGTTTTTATCAAACTATTTTGTATACCATAAATATCTATGGAATCCATTGGCTAGGTCAATCCCTTCCAATACTAAAAGTGTTCTATTATATGGTAATTTTTTCCACTCTGTTAATGAGGAGGTAATTTCCTTTAAGATAAAATCTAAAATTTGGAAGAGCAAGACCACCTGTTTTGAATATTGTAATATTTAAAATTTAACTCTAGATCCTTTCCCCCCCAGATAAATTTATTGACAATTTTTTACCATCCTTATAAGATTTTCTCTGATCTTGGAATTGGTGCCATTTAAAACAAGTAATTTATCTTGGAAAATGTACTTTGAATGAATCAACACATGAATATATTTTGATAATTACAGCTGGTACTAACCGAGATGGTTTTAAAAGGTAAAGACCCATTTAAGAGAGGTGAGATCTCTTTTGATTCCTTGTCATAATTTGGCAAGGTTCTTTTAATATATTTGATTATTCACTGTCACATTCAGACCAAGGTATTTTACTGAGTAAATTATTTAACAGCCAGATTGTTCGCACAAGAATTGCCTTAAATAACATATCTTGAAATTATTTTTGTTGTTTGGACCAGTTATGCAAGATAGCAGAAACTAGAGAAATGGAAGAAAAGAGAATCTCATTTCTCCATTTGTTTTTATTTTAAAAACCATTTTTTTCCTGTAATGATCTCAAAGGACACTCAGGCTGAATTCCACTGCCTGTAACACTTATGACTTCTTATCAAACAACATGATCTTTTTAAGCATACTGATGTTAATCAGAGAAAAAAATAGAGCATTTACTCCCATATTTCCAGCTGACTCCATTGTTAGATCTGAGTAAACATGAGTTCTATTTACTATTCCATACAAGAGGCATTTTATTTTCTTCAAACTTTTATTTCAAAGTCCTAAACAAAATTTGACAAAGATCTGTCACTGAAATTACTTTGCCAACTGGAGCAGAACTCCAGTAAGGTCAACACTGGATTAATCTGACCCTTTGTAGGGAACGTATATGACCAAAACCACAGTGATCCTCAGAAACAAGGATCTTTAATACGGGATAGTAAATCCCTGTTTCTTCTTCCTGAAGCATCTAGAGGAATTTTTTTTTCTTTTTGTACTGCCCCCATCATGCAGAATATCGAAAGAAGGCAAGTTCTGGTCTTCAGACAACATATAGGATTTTGTGTTGGAGAACAGAACAAAACAAAACAAACAAAAACCCTCACAAACCAATGGCCACCCCCAAAGAGCATCAAGGAAAACCATCATCATCATCCTCTGCCATTTCCTTGGCAAATTCTAGGTCCTGCTGCTCACGCTCCCGGCGTTCCTGCAAAGTGAAAGTCACAGTATGACTTAGTACTATTATGTGCTAGATAGAAAAACTGAGTTTCTGTGCAAATTCCACCAAAGGCTATTCTCCCCTCCCCCATCACAACAGCTCAAACTTTATAAATGCCTGTTTCAGCAAAGCCCACAGAAAATATTTTTTTATATTTCTCACCTTTTCGAGTTGCTTATTTGGCTGACGTTGTAGAGAGAGAATTACATTTTAAATGTTTCTGAGATATTTAATCCAAATGGTTGATATATGTATTTTTGGTATTAATTACATTCCTAATGGTGCACATTCAATTTTTTAAATCTGAGAAAAGGATGGGAGGGGTGGCTAGTAAATCCAAGGACTTAAATATGTTACAGTGTTCAAGCAACAAAAGTGCGTCCTTATACTAGGAGGTGGAAGGAACACTATCCTGGTATGTTGGGCACAAGGATATATATACACTATAGCTTAAACTTCTGCGTCAGAAAAATATGAGTTCTGTAAAATAAAAATATAATTTGTAAATTAAGCTGTTCTGTTCTATTTAATCAACATTTTTTGTTATTTTGCAAAGGAATAGACTACAACAAGGCTCAGTAACTTAATACCAGAGATATCTCTAGATCAGTGTTTCTCAACCTTGACCACATAAAAATATTCAGACTTCAGTTACCAGATTTTGAAATCTCACAGGTTTATGAGATTACCATTTTGTATTTAAACCCTACACAATTTCATCAATGTAATATTCTAATGCCATTACACAAGAACAAAATAACAGGACCTAGCTCATTAATTCATAACTTATTGCAAAACAATGCCCCAACTAAGGAGCCTTCTGTTATGATTGCCAGGAAATCTTACCTCTGCAGACTCCAAGTCCTTGTTATAAGATTTTGGAGGGAACCTCATAGCCTAGAAATGTGAGAAAATGAAAAGAGCAAACATCAATAAAGGTAAATTTAAAAAAGAAAGCTATCAGAAAGACTATCCATGGAAATCTTCAATAGCAGAGACAGAGGCACAAAAGGACACAATACAAAATGGAGTTCTGTCCACTTGAAACTGGTAGACAAATCTTGTCTGCTACAATTTCTTCCCAGAACTGGAGAGTTCCCTGTCTTCCTAATCTAAAAAAAGCACCTAATATTACATAAGCTTTTAGAGATCTTAAAGGGTTTTAATCCTTGTTTGTATAGAGAAAGCTGAATGATATTAACTGGAGGATCAAAGCTCCCTTTTCAACCTTGTACAGACAAGGAACATACTCAGAAACTCCCCCTGTGGAGTTCTGATGCATATTTGATCTTTCACCTCATGTAGCCTGCAGGCAGCCCTCTGAGCTTTGTGATTTTTGCCCTGATGTGGTGCAGTTTGCCCCTGACCAGCTTCCTACCCTATCCCCATACTCAGCACACACAAAATTTGTGAGAAAAATTTGGCCTTTTCCTTCCAGAGATGTCACCCCATCACTGGATGATCTAGGAGGCTGAAGAATGGCTCCCATAAGATGCTAGGCTTGTTGGCCAGAAGGTTGGCAGCTCAGCACTTTGAAACCCAAGAGCTGCTACATAATGGGGTGAGCTCCCATTATTTGCCCCAGCTCCTGCCAACCTAGCAGTTCAAAAGCATGTAAAAATGTTCCCACTTTGATGGGAAAATAACAGGGACATGAAAGGAGCTCCCTTTGGGCATCCTCCAACCGATGGTGATGTTACCAATTAATCCTCTCAAGCATGGAAGCACCTTAGTGCTTCCAACATGGAAAAGAAAACAATCTTTTTAAACACTGATCACCCTTGCCTTACCTTGACAGACATATTGTGAATGTCAAGACAGAAGGAAATACGTTGGTGGAAGGCAAGCTGGGGTTCCCGGGTAGAATAGATATCAGTCATCTCCTTTGACTGGACATATCCTTTCTCATGGTTAATACTAGCTTCAATCACACCATCCCGAATAGCCTGGAAATTAAGGCACACCAATGGTTAGGTGGGCCTCCAATGACCACTTAGGTGAAAAGACAAGGAAGCATCAGAGGAAGCTTTTCATAGTCTGGGAAAATTACTTCTAAAAAGTGATAAATATTATCCAATTATCTATTATTAACATCAAAGGATAATACAATGCCAGATATTAAAAACAGTGAAAACTAAGACAATCATTAGTGGCTTTTGAACACTTTATTTTGGGATTTTATAAATAACCAAGACATAAAGTAAATTTCTCTACCAGAAAGGCTGATACTTAATAACTTCCAAATGCTCAGGATGTCTGGAAGAAGCTTGTAAACCACACATTCCCTTACCTTGGCAACAATGAATTCAGCATCTTCTGGGCTATCCAACTGCAACTTCTGAGCTATATCAGCTAAGGATATGCGTGAATATGAAAGGCTAATCATGCGAACACCTGCATAAGAGGTAAAAGAAAATCAACACCAATGTATATGAGATAGGAGCATAAAGGTCAAAAAAGAACGCAGGCAAACAAATAACTGCAATTCTTTCTTTCTACTCAAAAGGGAAATTCATGTAAACAGGAACTGGTTCAATCTTGAGATCCTCTTCAGAAAGATGGCAAGGAAATAAAATGAGAGGATTAATTCACTAGCAACTAGAAAAATAAATGTATCTCCTAGATAAATTTTAAACTCCATGTTCCACCAGAAGGAATATTTCAAGGAATTAATAGCTTCTCACCTGTTTTAATCACATTGTGTCTCAATCGGATTATGAGAGTGTAGGTTCCATCTGCTTGGAACTTATCACCAAACTGATCGAGAACCTGGTTGAACTTGGCCAAATTTCCTGTTCGAACAGCTGTTCAAAGGATACAAGAGAGAATTAAGTTGAAGAGCTGTGAACATCTGCGAAGAATGCTCATGCATGTAGGCAAGTACTGCAATCTCAGAATTTTGATTTCTGTAATATATTTCTTTGCTTATGCTTTGGGTTTACATGTAAACATAGGCAGAGGCTTTGCTGCATATTGGAAGCATGTTCATAAAACACAGTCTTCATTAAACAAATCCAGTATTTACATTTCTTCTTGAGGTTACTTTAGTATTAAAGTGTGATTTAATTTAATGTCCATTTAGTCAGAATTCACACACTGCATATATATAATGAATTATAATTATGAGAAACTTTGGAAGAGTAAGCACGAATTTTTGATTGCAGTGGATGCAATCATGTTATTTTTTTCAAAAATGCAGTTTCTTTGACATGCCTGGGCAACTTGAAAACCAATAGCAACTGTCAGAATAAGGGGCGGTACATATACATTCAGCACCTCATATACTTCATCATCATCTTTCCATGTAATTTCTGAAGAATTGCTTTCAGGAACTGGAAACAAGCTTCCTATCTTGGTGAACAGCTCAGGAAATAATTTTGAGCTGAAAGGTAATTGATAGACCAAGCTACAATGTTTTTTTGTATCAGGAAAAGCCCTTCAAATGCAAAGAAGGGCTCTTGGGAATTGCCCACATGCTTGAGGAGAAACATGAATTCTTCTAAAGCGGGTACCTGTCGATCAGAGAGCCAGGAGAAGATCATAGCACAATTTTTGCCTTTTTATCTGGCATCACTGACCTGGACTTAGCCTTCTTTTTCAATTACTATTTTTTTCCCTTTTTTTGGTTTATCTTTGGAATGCTAAGGGCTCACTTCTGTTTGGATTACATTTTATTTCCTTCTGTTGAATCACAGAATTTCAGACTTAAACTGAAAGCTTATCTACTTCTGGGAGATTTACTGCTGAGCATGGAGGTGGGGACATCAGCTTTATTTCCTTCTCTACTGTCTGAAATCTCTTTGAATGTTTAGAAGGCAGGACTGTCTGCAATGTGCTGAATTCCTGGAAGAAACAGAAGTCCTGAAGTGAAAATGTTAATATGTCCTTTGGTATTTTGAGCTGCATCATCTTAGTGAATCCATTGTTTTTGGCTTGTTTACCTCATAT
>JANHZU010004912.1:1111299-1125933 GCA_032468055.1 Acrochordus granulatus | reverse complement strand
GATGCCTGTTTTTTAAACTTTGTTGCGACCTCAGAAGAAGTCTGCAGGGAAATTGTGTTTTGTCTCAAGCAACCCAGTCTGCTCCTGGTGACAAACAAATTATTCAGCCCATTCCAGAGGATGGCAGGGCAATGAGGATCGCAGTGGTTCTGGGCCACTTTTGGGAAGCTCTCCTGGAGGGTTTGGCCAAAGCCATCCGTGGGGTTTAGGTGGGGGCTGCTAGTGGCCCTGAAGCCTCCCAGAGTCAGGAGCTTTGGCCATGTTTCGCTGTACTCACCGGCTCCCGGGTCCCTCGCCGCCAGCTCTCTCTCCTCTACCAGGCCTTTCGGCTCACAGGTGCCCTGCAGCACAGCCTGCACGTAGTTGCCGGGGGAGAACCCCCCGTCCACTTGGCTCTTTGCAGCCGCCATGGAGGTCAAGAAAGGCTGCTGTTCCTCACTTTCTTCGTCGTCTTCGCCGTCTGAGAAGCGGCAGCTCAGCAGGCAGGAGGGAACGGTGGCGGCGGGGGGAAAAGGCGATTCGAGGGGGTTTCCGAGACGTTGCTGCTGCTGCTGCTCCAGCTTCAGGATGTCCTTGACGGAGAAGGGGGTGGAGGTGGCGGGGCTGGGGAGCATCCTGGGCAGGGAGGCGGGAGAACGGGTGACGGCCAGCCCGGCTGGAGCAGAAGGGCCGCGCCCGGGAGCGAAGCCAGGCGAAGTGGCGTCCATGCGAACGCGGTGCCGCCTCTGCCAGTCCCCGCCTCGGCGAGGACCAGCAGCCCGCTCTGGACTCGGAGCCGCCTCTTCGGCCGAGCAGGGCGCGTCACGGTGAGGAGGGGCCGGGCTGGGCCCCCTTGGAAGGCGGGGAGCGGGAGCGGAACCGGCCCTCGGAGGGAACCTGCCCAAAGGTGAAGTGGCAGCGAGGAAGAGGCTGCGCCGGCCGGGCCGCCAAGACTCGCGTCAGAGGGAGGGCGCCTCGAGGCCGAGGGGCAAGGAGCTTGGCACCTCCGCGGCCGCCGCCCGGGCCGGGCTTAATGGGGAGGGGGCAGAGCCGGCCGAAACGAAGAAGTCCCGCCGGCTCGACCTGGCCCAGCCGCACCCCCTTCTTGGCTGGCCCCGCCGGCGCTCCCTTCCCGCTTTGCCGCTCGGAGCCTGGAGAGCTCCCTCGTGAATTTGTTTGGAATCGCTTTGTTTTGCTTTTCCGAGAAGACCAGAAGAGACCCGCGGAAGAAAAAGGCGGAGAATGGCCCCGCCGGCGCTTTTCCCCTGCCGGGCTGGGTAAGCGGGGGCTCCCTTGGCGGGCCGACGGACTGCTGCGGAGGTGGGCGGAGGATGAGCAACCCGGACTCCGGTACCTTGATAGCCACCATAGATTATCTCGGAAAGAGGAAAGGCAGATTTATTGGAAGTTTCCCAAAGGAAGGAGGGCAGCGGCCTTCCGCTCTTGGTTACCTGAGACACGGCCCTTCTTCCTTACCGTTTTAAGCAAAGAATTAGTAAGAATAATGGCAGCATAACAATTGTAATCACAACGATGGTTACAATAGTTGGCAACACTATACCATGTAGTCAATATATGCATAGTTGTTTAAAAGGTGTGGATTGCCTCGTTGGATGTTTTTTCTTAAAAGAGCAGAACAGGATTGCAGAGATGGCTTTTCTCCAGGATCGATTGAATCTCCTGATTTAGAAACAGTGTACCTGTGGGTATGTGAATGACTGATATAAAATTATTGGCAAAAACTGAGTTTTCTACTGACCGATTATGGAACAGGAATGTTATATTTCGTATTATTCCTAATCACCACCATCATCATCACCATCATATTATTATTATTTATAAGACATGTATGGACAAGTCAATTATTTGTGTGCTCAATATGAGTAAAAAAAACTCCAAAATTTTCCTTTCCTTTTCCTTTTTCTTCCCTTTTCCTTTCTGTTCCCTTTTTCCTTTCCTAGGCCACAGATGAATGAGGGAGAGTGAATCTGAGAGAGCGAGAATGGAAGGAAAATTCCCAAGTATGTAAACTATTATGAAAGTCGCTTTATTCATGAGAACTATTTTCAAATCAACTTATTAGAATGATTTTGTATGGCTATTCAGTGATATAACTACCAATGGATGAAATTTATGCAAAGCTTCTTATTCTAATTTCTAACTTCTAATTTCTTTCTTGATGGCTCTGCTTCTCTCTCCTGGGAATTATTACCACTGCAGAATTCATGAAAATAGGGGAAGGAATGGGAGAGTCTGCAGCCTGACCCAGTGAGTGCTTTGTAGCAAAAATTATTTCCAGACTCTGATTCCTAATTCCCTCTCCCAACTCACCCAGCTAGCTCTCTTTCTTTCCATGCCAGAGCAGTTTGCCCGCCCTCTTTCTTTCTTTCTTTCTTCCTTCCTTTCTTTCTTTCTCTTTCTTTCTTTCCCCTTCCCCTCTTCTTTTGGAGGAGGGGCAACTGAGAGAATCCCAAACAAATGTAAAAAGTCACAAGGTTCCTGTACCTTGTATTGAAATACAAGTTAAAGCAGGGTTATACCCCCCTCGGATTGAACTGTCAATTTATTTTACAGCCTCGGAGGTGCCCAAAGAGACTACTTAACAAGTTGACTTGTATATGGGTTGACAATATTGACAACTTCCTGAACTTTACTTTGCGGTAACGATTATTTAAAATGGATACACCAGGTTCAATAGACTTGATTTCTCCCTTGCAATTAATGATGCAGAGATTTTAAATCAAACATCCAGATAATGATCTTTATAATTAAATAGCAGGCCCCTTAGTGGCCTCTTAACAGAGAACAGGTTGAGAAAGGGTCTGTTCCCCATCCCCGTCAGGGTGGGTGAACTCCATTCAATAGGAAATCGATGTAACTATTCATCGCTGATGTTCACAATTATTCTTCTGCCACACCAGTTATAACATCTTCTTAGGACACTGTACAATATAAAGATGACATTTAGCAGCACCTCCATTTTGTCAACAGTAACATCTGTAATTTCACTGAGCAAATGGACTGCAGAAGACTCTTCTGTTAATCTAGAAAGATTAAAAATAAAAAGGCGGCAAACAAACAAAAAACAAAAGCAAGTCCCCATGGCTTGGCCACGAAACCATTTCATGCAAACTTACCAGCTTAGGCTGCAAACATCCATACACCCATTACAGATTTTTATACTGCATGTTGCTTTCTCTTTGCGATCAGGAATAGAAGCACTCCTGTTTCAGAGCGGTTCAGGAACAAATAAAGATCATGATGGAGTGGAGGTTGTAATACTTATCCATCTCCATTAGAGCCTGGTGAAGCTTGTTTGTAAATATTTTTGCTCTTGTAAATGAACTGTTTGGGAGAAGGGTATAGAGCCCGACAATCTGCTCCCGAATTCCAGATCTCTAGCACATTTTTCGAGGGAGATGGTCCTACCTGCAGGATCGCAACTTTCAAGAGAAGTATTTCCTGCTGACTTTGTTTTGGGTAACAATCTGAAACGTAACTAAGGCGCTGCAAACAACAGGGTGATTTCCTTTTCAGTAAACATGTCTGGGATCAGAAAATGTGTGACAGCTGAAAGACAAGAAGCTATTTTAAATGACAACAGCCAGAAAAATTAGCTCTGTACGGGAAAAGTCAAAAGATTTTCTACTACTTTGGAATAAAGCTCTTTTTATCGTATGCAGGAAATGTTACTACCTTAGTGTGTAGATGAGAGTTTAGGATTTATTTAATTTGTTTTTAAACAAATGGATGACAATGGTAGTGGGTGCATCTGAGAGAGAGCGAGCAGGCTGCTGAGATGGATTCTAATTGAGTGCAAAGCCAACGATTTAGGATAGTCAGGAAAAGATTCAGCACCAGCAACCTGTAAAAAGGCACGACCAGCTCGGGGCAGCAGTAACTGATACCGCATTGGCAGGACAATGTAGTTGCATCCAGGGTCAAAGCCAGCAAACTTGGGAAGGTACAGTTGTTGGATGGGAAGCTCAGAGCCGCTGTCTCTGCTTGTAATTGTAGGCCAGTTTTCTCAGAACCACTGCCTCTGCCCAAAATTGTAGGAAGGTTCTCGGCCTCTATTTTACAGCCTGGCCTATTGCTGCTATATATCTGCGAAAATGTGCAGCACAAGATATTCCACCATCGGGGAAAACATGATTCTCCAAAAGCTAAGCAAGTGGGAATTGGCTACCTTGCAGTTTGCTAAAATGTACAAGAGTCAGAATTTTTTGCTGGGCCGCCACAAAATGAAATGCTTCAGAGACATGGCAACATAAGATTGTTTTGAATTAGGGATTTCACCAGTTGGTCGCTGGATACACTGGTTATGTCCGATTGTGTTAATTCTCCCAAAACTAAAGCATTGCGGTTTCTAGAAAAGAAAGGCTAGAATGCTCAACAAAATGGGCCGGTTGCAGAATCTAACCCAGTGAGAGGGGTACTCGTTCGACTGGCTTCAAGCTGTGCATTTCTGAGCTATAAGGAGATTTAGAAGAGATTAATGAGAGAACCACACGAAAGGCTGCAGAAACTGGTTCTGCGGGAGGCCTGATCCTTCTCTTTCCCCAGTCCTCCAGATACACAGACTTGGGACGAAGACAGTAGTGTATAGGTCTTCTCTCCAAACACCACCATGAGCCTCCGGCAATGGAGAGACTGCAAAGCTACTTCCAGCTTTCTTGGTCGCCTCTCAAACCACAAACTCTCATTCCAAATTTAGTGAAAGGCTTTTGTTTTTCCTTCCTTCCTTCCTTCCCAAAATCCCTACATCCCTTGTCTTGGACTTCTCTTGTTTGAAAAAAAACACGAGAAACGGGAAATGTGGCAAGTAGCTTCGAAACATCTGAGGACTTTTCTCACCCTCCAGAAACTGAAGAGCTACACTTTTGGGCACTTTTGTTGTTTAAATTGCACGCACCTTGGCATGCAAGGCACACGATCACAGAAGCAACTTCAGAAAAACGCTGGCTGCCTTGGCTATGAATTGGAGATGAGCAAGCGTCGGACACGACTGACAGAGGAAACTTTACCTTATACTTTTGCTGTTTAAATTATCAAAAAAAAAAAAAACCCTCATAAAATCTTATCTGACTTGAGGAACCTATCCTTAGCAAACCACTTTTCTTCTATCTTCAGCTTCAGTGCTGCAAAATGGGATTATTAACCTTGGTATTTTAATAAGAAATGCAGGAAAATGGCGTTTGAAAAGAGTTCAACATTGCTTATAATCCTATCCGCATTTAGGATTGCACACTTCGAAAAATGAGTTGATGTTACTATCACAATTATTTTTCAGCTGTGATTTAAATCTTTCTACCAACCTGCACCTTATTGGCCATCCCAATAACCTCTGTTTATTTTGTCTGCCTTGAGTGAAACTATATTTCAAGAAAAATAAACTTCTGGAGTAAGGATAAGTTGATCTGGGTGCAGAATGGTAACTGCACGAAAGCATTCTTAGGACTTAAAATGAGAGGGGAGAGGGGCATATTTAGAACGTATGAACTATTTGGAGACCAGAGGAAAGACCACTTTCTGGATAGGAGGAAAGGTACGTGAGCAGAGTTTAATACTGACGTGGAAAAGAAATTTCTTTAACGGCCCAGCCGCCCGCGTGACCATGGAGGGCGAGCCCATCCCTCCCATTGATCGGAATGGTTCTCGAATACACGCGAAAGGGTCCCGTTTCCAAGCCCTCAGGAAGAAGAGCCCCTCGGAAGTAGGGTCGACAAAACTTTCAACGTTACAGCCTTGATTCGTTTCGCAGGCGCTGGCTGAAGCTCCGTGCGTGACTGCGCGTCCACTCCATTCGGTCCTTTTCAAACCTCCCTGCGCTCCAGGTGCTGCTGTTAATGGTTATTGTCTCGCAAGGCCCATTAGCCTCTTTTGTTGCCCACCCGCCCTCTCGGGTTTGAGCGCTGCCTTGTTGTCGCAGCCGCCCCGCGCACTGTTTAGACAAGGGATTAAGGTAATGGATGAAGCCGGAGCCCTTCGGAACGAGGGGGATGGGAATCGGAGGAGCGACCGGAGCAGGAAGCCCCTTCTCCGTGGAAGGTACCCCTCTTATGGCCTCTAATAGCTCCAGGAGCCCGTGAGCCAAGGCAAGACCCCGCTGCCTCCAGGTCTGGCAGCTCAAGTCCCGAATAGACCCAAGGAAACATGCAAATGTTTCCTCCACCTTCGTCCCAGCTGGACTTCGGCGATCAGCCCAGGGAGGCCTAGAGCACTCTTACTCGTCGTCAAAGAAGCTCGGAAGGAGAGCCGATCCTCAGCCAAAAAGGCTTCGGCAGGTCGATTTCCACTCGCCTCTCTCATTTTGTTTCTCAAGGAAGACATCAAGATTGATGAGGGTTTTTTTCCAACTTCCCTCCAAGAAGCATACATCGAACCCCCGTTCTTAATCTGGGCGGTGCCCGTTTAATCTTAGCCAATTGCACTGTCAGTAAACTGAGTAAGCAAGTTATTGCTATCTGCATAAAGTTATCTCTTAAAATATCATTCTAAAAGAAAATTGTGTTGAGTAGATATTATTTCAAAGAAATCCGGCATGCTTGATATATATAAAAATGCAAGCATGCCGGGTTTTCTAAAATTATGGCAAATTCTAAAAGAAGTGTTTCCTAGATTTCTAATTCTAAATTTAATAAATTAGCAATCGTTACCCTCCCCTCTAAGGACAATTCGTGACGGAAATCGAGATTTTGTTCATGCTTAAAATTACTTGCAGTGCTTTTCCCACTTAGTTTCATTCGGAAGAATTCTTTTGGGAAGTTTGCAGTGCGCTTGCGCGATAATAGCGTTCCCTAACGGCGCGCTGGTAGTGAAACTGAATTAAGTGGAGGGGGGGTTGGCTAAGCGACCCAAATGCTCAGTCAGCGGCTGTACCCGTTTCGGGTGCTGGTGGATCCTTTACATCCTCAGCTTCTATACCCAAAAATCTGGATATCTGACACAGTCGGGGCCGCTTGGGGAACTGGTAGTTTCCCTTTGCAATTAGGTCCACAACTTTTCTTGAGTTATTGCTGTATTTTGCTGCTTTCTTGATGCAGTTTAAATATTAAAATGAATAAAAACATAACACCGGTCATGAGCTGAACAAAAATAATCATTTTTATTTCTCCTTGATTTCAAAGCGAACCTTAAGAAGATATTGAGATGCCTCCCATTGGAATCAATACAATCCTAAACTTACTCTGGAAAAAGGATGCTCAAATGACCAGGGTTTTATCTTCCTTTGCCTGCAATTTCTGTGTACGTATGAATATTGTAGCGAGACAAACGAACAAACAGAAGGGGAGAGGGGGTAGTTTTAAGAAAATCCAACCACTAGTTGTCTGTTCTTTCCGTGGCCCTCCTGATTTTGGACTCTCGAGCTGAATCGATCCATTGGCTCGCTTTCAACAGCATCCTTCGAGGATCACGATTCTCTTTGCCTCGGCTTGCTGGGGCCTCTCTTGTCTTTGAACCACTTCCTTCCAAAAAGACCGTGGCAAGTGTTTCCGCATCTCTGGACTCCTTGTCTTAAATCAGTGGTGCCCTCCAGATATGTTGGGCCAGCGTTAGCATCGTAATAGCCATTTTCGATATCATGGCCAGAAATTATGTGGCCCTGGCGGAGGAAGGCAGACTTTTCAAGCCCATGAGAAATAACTGAACTTGCTCACCCTCCAAGGCGCGTCGCCGGCGCAGTTTGATTGAAGGGCCAGTTCAAACAGGCGTAAGGAAAAATGAGTCGCGCTTCCCCCTTTCGGTTTCCCACAGTTAAGCGCAGTTGGACCTCATCCTTTGGCTGGACGAGTCTCCCTGCCTGTTTACAGAACTGACTCTTGCCCGGGGTCTCTAGAAGCTAAAGCAGGAGCGGGCACCTTGCTCTTCTAGCGCGCCACTCTTTTCATCTTTTCTTGGTAAGCGAAGTGCTTTTACCAGGCCGGGCCTCACCCCTTCCAAATCAGTGGGGTGCAGGGGTGCCGGAGCTCGAGTACTGCCATCCCCCCCTCCGCCTTTCCTATCCTTTCTCGCTTTGCTCCATATTTATATAGCGCCTGCCCTTGTGTAAACTCAGCCCATGGTTTAATAAGCCGTGGTTATTCTCAGGCCGGGTCTGTTTGTCGTTGGCTGTCAGCAACGGCCGATGAGAAACTGCTCTTCCCCGCGAACCGGTCGCACTGATTTATGTGGGAACCACTGCACGGAGGGAATGCGGAGCTGCCGGGCGGATGCGCCTACGGGAGGCTGGGCAGGAGCAAAACCCGGGAAGGCTCCCATCGGGCGGTCGGCGCCTGCTGGTCTCCGGAATTGCCTTCTAAGCCAAAGGGCGCCTTTCACTTGGGCTCCCAGGCTAAGTCTGGCCTGTCCAAAGGAGGAAGGGGCTCTCTTAGCTTTGCGAAGGACTCCTGGGCGTTTCCACATGGAAATGCCCCCCGGGGAATTATTCTACTGATTCCTCTTTAAATTCATGCTTCACACCCAGGACCTCAGTCCAATGTTCATCATTGGACTCTGACTAGTACTTTCTAGACTCATTGGTCTTCCAAACGCCCAACCTATGTCCCAATCTGTATAACCATTGATGTAGTGTTCTGGGCTTTTAGGGGTCACCAAGTTGGAAAAACCAGTACACAACATCTTCCCCCTTTGTCCACACTAGCATGGAGCATTATGAATTATTACCTGAAGGGCATCCTTTTCATAAATGAAGTGAGACAAATGATTTTTAAATCTTTAGGATTAGTAGCAGTTACTTTATAAAAAGACTGGAAACTTTTATGGACTTTCTGCTGAAAATGGAAAAAAAATTAACTGGTGATTTTTTGATCAGCTGATTAAGAAGGGTGGGATATGGGAAGAAGGGAATCATGTGATGTAATCTTAAATACTTAAAATTTATTTGTAACTGCTATAAAGAACATCAGAACTCACAAATTTAAATATCTTTTTCTTTTCTCTTCCTATCTGTATTGTACTTTTTAAAATCTTTTCTCTCTTAACTTTTCTTCACATATAGTATTTTATGGTATTTTTTTACTTGTATAAAAATCTCTAATAAAAATCACATATAAAAAAAGGATTGGCAGCAGTTACCGCATTCCTAAATTTGCCTAGTGTTTCATTATTTCTGCTTAATTTTTGGACAAATTCCCCTTTTTGGGGAATTATACTTCAAGGAGCTGCCACACACAGTGGAACTATTGGACAAAACATAGCTGGGGGAGAAAGTTCATTCTCAGATAACAATTGCTGTCCATGCAGCTTTTGAGCAGATCAATAAAATTAGTAAATAAGATGTTTATTTGTACAAGAAATGTTTCTGTGTTGTGTGCTTACAATGACAGGGCAAGCAATGTCATATTAAAATGCCTCAAAGTTGTGTTCATTGATAGATAGGAAAATCTGATTCATCTCATCTACTCCCAACTGGACAACATCAAGTAACTGAAAACCAAACCTGTACTGTAGTGTACTGCACTGTCCTGTAGAGAGCTCAGTGGATACATCTCCACAATAGTTTTTTTATTTATTATTTAATAATCAAATGTATATGGCTGCCCATCTCAAAGAAAGTGACAATCATAAGTTAAAATTTTGCTGGGTAAAATTAAGTGTTAGGCTTGATCTGATTAGTAAGAACTTAAGGCCAGATTCAAGAACTGGTGGACTGCAGGCCTTTTACTGGCAGAGAGTAAAATATGCCTCAGGGCTAATACAGTCAAGGTCTGAATTAAAGTAAGGACATATCTTCTCAAGCAGTCCTTTAATAATAGTCTGAATTGTTTCCTTATGTTCCCTATGAATGCATCCCCACTTGAAAAAGGGCCTGTCCATTGCAAAAGGGTAGTACTCAGGATTCATCTGTACTGTAGGTGTAAGTGTATCTATAACTATATTTGTATTCTTCTGCAGTTAGTATCTGGGACACATCCAAATACAAACTTTCAACCTGCACAAAGTGGTTCTGCCCAATTTCTTAAGCTGCTTTCAGTTTCTTGGGGTCATTGTTGGGAAGATTGTATGTGTTAATCTAGAAGTAATGCCTGTTGTGTTAAAAACTATCTATTGTGCACTAGATTGTGATGTAAAACTGATATAATACTGGAATAATGCAGAACAATTTCAGCTGCAGAGAAGATGGAGATGTGGATGAGGATACAGTCTTTCATCTTATCCCAAGGTGTTATAGATGATACACATATGTTCACTACCAGATAGTGATAGATAGACTGTGCAGAAGGTATTAATTAGACTTCATGGATAATACTTATATTTTAAAATTAATGTTTATTGAAGGGAGGACAATGCTTTCAGTACAGATAACAGAAATATTCTCTTATCCATTTGCCTTTCCACACTCCAAAGTTTTCTTCCAAGCAGAAACTATATATGGGGCCTGTAATATTTTTTGAGAGCCAGTTTGGTACAGTGATTCAAGCATCAGGCTAAAAACCAGGAGAGTGTAAGCTCTAGTCCTGCTTTAGGCCAGTCACTTTCTCTCAGTCCTAGGAAGGAGGCAGTGATAAACTACTTCTGAAACACCTTGCCAAGAAAACAGCAAAGATTTGTCCAGGCTGTCTCCAAGAATCAGACATACTGAATGGAATTAAAAAAAATTAAGTGTAGACATAACTCTTGGTAACTTTTTTCTACCTTGCAAAAAAAATAACAGAAAAAAGGATCAAGAAATAAAAAATAAGATAATAAAAAATAGAAAGGAATGGTGGGAAGAAAATTTGTTTAAAGAGAAAATCTACCAACTCTTCATTTGGAGGGTGAAACAAGGGATTCTTGTAATCAGTCTTTCAGCAGTACAGAAATTCTCATTGGCTAAGTGTAAATTTAAACTGTAGTAGCCAATTTGTAAGAGACATAATTCATCCCAGATTGAATCCAATTTAATTGTAACAGCTGCAAAACTATTTTTAATTGTTTATTTTTAGGTCTTTTTAAAGAGGTTTTAAGCAGGGAGCTCTTAGTAATAGTTGCAGCCGTGTTAGGAATAGTGGGTAGATATAATGTGTAAAAGCTATGCTCAGAGTCAAATTGCAGGAGTGTGAAAAGGTCATATTGTCACTGAGTTAGAGCAGGGTAGGAAATGTCTCAACACAGAGACACTGCTAGCTGATTTTATATGGAATATTTCTTGTCAGTTGTGTATCTAAGCTGAACAGAGCCATCAGGCTCAGGCTGTTAAAGGAGACAGTTAAATGTTCCTCTTCTGAAGTAGTATTTCTCATAAATCACATTTTAACAGCTTGTTAGATCACAGTTTTCCAGTGTCTGAGGCCCAGCTCAGCTTGGCATAGGGACTCAACTGCTGTTCATACTTAGTTGTCTATAACTTCCTTACCTTTGCTACAGGGTTGCATTTGAAAGGCTTGTGAGATATAATGTATGATTCCCAAAACTGTGACACAACTTTATGCCCCATCCATTCTTTTTTTGGATGGAATTCTTCTTTTTTAAAGATTTCATTAAATAGATAAAGCACTTGGTTCTCACTTGCTCCTCATGGTTTATTATATGTTGTAGAAATGAGGTGTTCAGTTGAACCCAGGGTGTTATAAATTGTTCTTTTCAAGGAGAAGTTTTAGAATCTTTAATGAATACTTTTTTTCAGTGAGACAACTCCTGAAAAAAACTTCATTGGACCCAGAAAATAATAAATTATATTTCCTTTTTTGGTAAGATGCCTGAGCGTATACTGATTAAGCAGATGAATGGATTCTGTAGATCCATTTCAACTGAGATTTAGGCCAAGTTTTAGCACTGAAATTAGCTTGGTTGTTGGGTTGCTGATATTTGCCAGGAGATAGATTAGGGAGTAAACCTGTGCTGATTCTCTTGAATCTCTTTATGTTTCAATCCCATGGACCATGATATCTTTTGGGAACTGTTCAAGTCAGGTATGAGTGAAATAGCTTTGAAGTGGATGGCTATTTTTGTTATTATCTATTAATAATAATGTGAAGTCACAGCTGCCAGTTCCTTAGTTGATGTTCTTCATACACATCGAGTTCTTCCCAAGAACCTAGGATATCAACAAATATCAGTGTAATACAAACAGTGTGGTATTTTGTAATTGACAGATGGAAATGTTGACTATATGCATAGTTTCTAAGTGCAGTCTAAGATTTTTAGGTATGGTATCCAGTGTGCTAATAATCACTGAGACCACCACAGTTGGTTTATGACTTAATTTTTAAACTTTAATGTTCAGATCTGGATACTTTGTGATTTCATTCTATTTTATTCTCCCCTGGCATTGCCACATCAATCATACACATTTTTTTCCTGTTATTGGTTGCATAGTCAGCCAGATGTTTACACTGGATGTGACATTTTTATCTAACTATCAAGTCCTTCTCAAGGACCTGAGATAGCCATATGTTGTTTGATGGTATTAAAGGAATCATCACAGAATGCAAACTGTTCCAACTAGAACTACCTTTTGCAATTGACTGATAGTGATTTTGTTAATGCCAGTGGTGTTCAAGTAGTGCTCCAATTGTTTGGGATTATTATTATATTAAGCATGGGAGATATAAAAATATAAGACCATAAATATAAGTGGCATAGTGATTAAGGCATCAAACTAGAAACTGGGAAACTATGAGTTTATTACTGCTTTAGGCACAAACCCGAATGAATGACCTTGGGTCAATCATTCTCTCTCAACCCTAGGAAGTAGACAATGGCAAGGCACTTCTAAAATCTTGCCAAGACTACTCAGAGACCTCTCCAGGCAATTGCTAGGAATCAACATAGACTTCAAGGCACAAAACAAAACAAAAGCCCAACATAACAATAATACAGGAAATGATAAATATAGAAGAAAATAAAATTCATTTTTTATATTACAGTTTATCCTTATCAATATAGTCCAGAAGTACTGGTAAGATTTCTTCCTAATCCTCTGGTACTTATGCTATGAGATCCCATAAGATTCTATTTTATCCCCCATGATGTTTAACATCCATAGAAAACTGCTGAATGAGATCATGTGGAAATATTCTAGTGACACACAGCTTTATTTCTCCTTTTCCTCAGATCCATCCAAAACAGTGGACCTGATGAACCAGTTCCTAATTACAGTGACAGATCTAAAACCCACTCCAGATAGACAGAGAAGTTAATAGATGATTTATCAACCTAGCTAAATGGAGTTCAACCTATTCTGGATAGGATTGAATTCCAATTAAAGAATCAACTTTGTATTTTGGAATTACCTCTGGATTCATCCTTGTCCAAATAAGCATAAGGTTTTATTCAGCTCAAAGTATCTTTCACCAGCTTAGGTTGGAGTGCCAACCATGGCCCAGTTATGTAGTGAAAGATAGCTTTGCTACATTTTTTTCTTTAGACTACTAAAATATATTAACCATAAGGCTGTCTCTGAAGATGGTTCAGATATTTCAGTTAGTAAAAAATGCTGTGACAAAAAAACTGACTAGGAGATATGATAAAGGTACTTATAAAGCCAGTAATGTTTTGGGGCCAACATATCTGACAAAACAGGTCTTTTCATATGTTCCTAATTATACCTTAAAGTAATCTATGGAAATCTTGCTCTGGGGTCCTTCCCCTACTGAAATATGAAGAGGGGCTTCCTGAAAGCAGATCCTTTAATGGTAGTTCCCCAACTTTGAAGTACTCTCCCCAACAAAGAATATGTTATGCTTTTCTTACATCTTCCAGTGTCAGGCAAAGACATTTTTATTTCTCCCCACTTTTTAAATACTTTGTTAACCCTGCTGCAATACTTATTTTTTAATTGTTACAATTATTTTCTGTCAATTGTTTTATTATCTTAATTCCCACAATGGAAGAATGGCTGGAAAAATTGATGGAAATTGATGGAACTAAATTAATGGCTAATTAACTGCCTTAATCATAGACAAGAATATATCTAACATTTCTACTTGGAAACTGCTTCTGGATTTTGTGCTTGAGATAGAAAAAGATAAAACTATGAGTTTTGAGTTTTTCTGATTAGATATGTTGTTGTAGAAACAGCTTGCACATATTTAATGTGCAAAAACAAAAAGTTGTGGCTATAATATTACTACTTTATTCTACTGTGCTGGAAAAAATTGGAAGTCAATGTTGTTTTCTTCTTCTTTCTCTCTTATCCCATACTTTTCTCTCCTCTTCTTTCCCCTTTCCCTTTTTTCCTCTGTTTTCATTTTCATTTTTTATTTTAAAGTTTAATAAAAAATTAATATAAGAATTATTTTATTATCTTGCTGACTTTATTTTATATTTTGCACTGAATTTTTTTCCAAATAAAATGTCTTACTGTGTTATAAATCATTGCTTGAATCTATTTCTTTAAATTATAATATAATTTTAATTATAAACTTCAAGCATCTTGTAAAGTGCAGCAGCATAGAAGTGTTTTAAATAAATACAGAAAAACAAAATAGCATCTTCTCAATTTATGCAATTCTTGTAACTGTGCATGAATCCCAAAGTCACAGTGAGCCAAAGGTTGCCCTGCCACATACATAGATTGGATGAACCTATCAGACTATTTCTTTCATTACATGTAGAGAGTCACAGTATTGTAACCTGGACTGCACCATATTGGGAAAATGCAGGTGGCATGTTTAAAGGAAAATAGAGGGAAAATAGCATTTTAATATACAGTTGTAATTGTCTATTAAT
>JANHZU010004912.1:1041381-1051896 GCA_032468055.1 Acrochordus granulatus | reverse complement strand
ATTTTTCAAGTAGAAGACGTTTCACCTTTTATCCAAAAGGCTTTCTCAATTCTGAAATTGAACTGGTAAGAGAGCTGTTTATAAACGTCTTCTACTTGAAAAAATCCAATCCAGATGCCTGTTTTTTAAACTTTTGTTGCGATATATACTGGAAGAAAAAATTGTAGCTCAGGGATGAACTGTGAAGTCCTTGATGCTCTCTGAGCTTAGTTGTTTTCCTGCAGAAAGGAAAACAACATCATCAGCATTGATGATGTTCCCTAGTTTGGTAATGAAACGTCTGCAGGAAATGAACTTATCTCAGAGAGCACCAAGGACTCCACAATTCCATGTATCTCCATAACCTTACTTGAATGTGTTATTCTTAAAGAGTGCAGAGAGCTGAAGAGTTATTAGTTGTAGTTTCTTGCACTTGTTTTCTTTTGTGCCTCCATATTAACAAATATGTTAATAATATATTAACTGTTCAGTGCCATGACTGAATATGGCGTAGAAGATGTAAAGGTTGGGTTAATTGTCCTACAATAATTTTGCTATTAAGACAGGTTCACAACTGATATTAGGATAAAAAGTAACAGTTTTCATGTTGCAGATTATTCAAAGCTTGATGCTGGTAGCACATTCTTTATGTATAAGATGCAGATTTAATCCTCAAAATAGCCAGATAGGATTGGAAAACAGTGAGGCCCCAAGAAACTATCACCTTGTTGGAACCTAGGGAACTACCACCAGTTAGCATTGGTAGTCTTTTCTAACCTCATGTCCTCTTTCCAACCTCATGTCCTCTAGTTATGTTGGACTTTAAAATGCATATCTCTGGGTTAGTATGGACTGGACTTAACATATAATAACTTCATATGCTCATAGCAAGTGTGTCTTGCAACATTCCTAACACTTTATGGAATAAGAAAATTATGGCTCATTTCTCCTTCCAACTGAAAGTCAGGATATGACACACTAAAATCAGCTCATGGTTTCTCTGCACTGAATGGAAATATATAAATCTCTAAGCAAAAAAATGAACAACAGAATATCAGTTCACACAATAGTGGAACCTGTTTGGAAGTTTGCAACTAACGAGTTTCAGGAAAACATTTCTTAGGTTATCATGGAAGTCCCATTTGGAAGACTTTTTGAATAATTCCAGTGACTTAAATGAGCCATATGTGATAGAGCATAAATGGGCATGCACATACATACACACAAAGATACATTGATGTGCTGTTCCAAGAATTCAGCCACAATACCCAGGCTACAGGAAAAGGGTAGACGAATGCAGGAGGGGGCACGGTGGGATCCCAGGGTACCTCGCAAGCAGGGTGCACAGGGAGTAGAAAGGCATGTGATGCTGGCAGAAGGCGAGTGGCTGGGGCCCCGGGCCCTCACCCTTCTTGAACTCCTCGAGCAGCGTATCTAGGCGGGTGTCATGGAAGACACAATGCAGTGGGCGGTGATAGAAGCGGGTAACTGTCTGCAGTGGAGTGCAGTCATCAGGATCCACGAAGGCCAAGTCCTTGACAAACAGCAAGTCAACAATATTGTCTCGTCGCTCACCTTCATATACAGGGATGCGGGTATAGCCTGAGCGAAGAATCTCAGAAATGGTGGTGAAGTCAAGTATGGCATCAGAGTGCAACATAAAACAATCATTCAGGGGTGTCAAGATGTCCTCAACAACTTTGGTGCGTAACTCTAGTGCACCCTGTACCATGGCTAGCTCCTCGCTCACAAGATCGCCATGGGGGTCAGCAGCCCGCAGGGTCTCCAACAGGCGCTCCCTTGTGGAGAAGGTGCTCAGCTCTTGATGCAAAGCCCAATCTAGCAAACGGCTGAGTGGATAGCAGATGGGGAAGGTGGCGGCCATGAGCAGGCGGGTGAGAAAGAGCGTGTGTGCAGCAATGGCTAACCCATGGCGGGAACAAATGGAGTAGGGCAACACCTCACCGCCCAGGAAGACGACACCGGTGCAGAGCAACACTGGCAGCCAAGGCACACCTTGGCTCTCTTTGGACAGGGAACTGTGATTGGCTTGTAGAGCAGCGCATAACCAGCCTGCCAGCATGGCGTTGGCACCCGCCTGTCCGAACAACAGTGTGCACAGTAGGTAAGTGCCGCTTCCACCTCGGCCGCGGGCAGCCTCCACCTTACGTGCCTGGTCCCTCTCTGCAGCAGAGCCACTGTTGCGCAGCACCCGCAGCTCCATCGGATCGAGGGACAGCACGGCCAAGCGGAGGCCACTGAACAGTGCCGACAGAGCCAGCAGGACTAGTGCGCCCAGAGCCCGCAACCAGCCTGCGGTAGGCAATGGGATCAGCCATGCGGCCAAGCCCGCCGCCGGTGCCTCCACTTGCAGCACGAAGCCCCCCGGCGCGCCGTGCAATTGCCAGGCTCGTCCATCCCAAGCGCACAGCCCGAACCGACGCCCTACAGGCCCGGCGCCGGGCTCACCCTTTCGCGGCTCCCGCACCCTCACCTCGGCTAAAGCCGAGCCGGCCGAGCCTCCAGGCAGAAGCGGGCCCAGGACCTCCACGTCCGAGGCCCAAGCGCTGCGTTCGGGACAGCGCTCCACCTTGGCTGGCTCCTCCACGAAAACGACGCGGCGCTCCACCTCCTCGCTCGCGCTGCTGCGGTTACCGGCGGCGTTCTCTTCGGCCGGCGGCTGGAAATAGAGGCGCAGCAAGAAGCGCGAGCCCTCCGCCGCCCGCAGCGCCCCCCCCTCGAGCCACACGCGCCCGGGCGCCGTATCCTCCGGCCGCAACCCCAGTAGCCACGCCGCTCCGCCAGGGGGCCTTGGCGACAAGGAGAAGAAGAGCAGCAGGACCGCGCCTCGGCTCCGGCCCCAGCAGCCGGCGCCTCTGCGCTCCAGCCCGCGGCCCAAAGCTGCCGCCGCCCGCCCCACCATCCTCAGCAGCCAGGCAGAACGCGGGCTTCGGGGAGCAGGCGCCGGCCGCACGTGACGCTCTCGAAGCTCTGGGGGCGGCCGCTGGACCACGTGTGTGGCGGGCGAGCCTGCCAGCGCCCTGGCGTTCCTCTCAGGGTCAGCGGCGCCCCGTTTTCCCGCCCGTTGGATTCTCGCGCGCCGCGGAGACGGCCCCGGACGTTATCGGCCGCAGAGTTGGGCTCCTCTTCAAAGGGGAGCCCACCCGCTTTCCCCGTTTCCATTCCCCTGCGAAATCGGTGGGTTTCTGTTAAGAGCGTCCTCGTCAGGCGGCCTCTGAGCCCAGCTGCGATTATGGTTCCCCGCGTGCGGGGACGCATCCCGAAGTGCAGCGAAGATAAGCAATCCTTGACGCGTCGTTGAGCTGCTTGCCTGGGCGACCTGCCAGATGATCCTCTTTCAGGATAGATGTACATAAAGGAACTTGGGATTCTGGGGCAGCGAGGGCATTCATGGAAATTTGCTTCCTCGGAGAAAATAAAATTAGAAAGGCGGGAATCATAATCCAGTCGATTCATATTTAATGTGCCAATCCCGAGGATCCAGGAAGACGCAATCAAACAAGAGGAATGAATGGAACACCAGCTATATCAGTAGACCTGATTGATGGTTCTTATTAGCCTAATGTTTACGGTAATTATCACTGGGATTTTTTTTCTCCTGGTTAGATTTCTTTAATGGCAAGCAAATACAATAATTTTCTTCTATTTTTATACTTGTATAAAATTGGTACTATGTATTAGTATTTTTATTTATACTTAACTCTTAAGGCTTAATTTTAAATAGCCATTTGAAAAAAAAGAACTAGTGTATGCTATAGAAACAAGCACCAGAATAAGAGAGTCTTTGGATTTCGGCGGCATATAAATTTAATAAATAAATAATAAATTTATACTGACTTGAGTGTATTGGACTGCTGTCATTCCTCCAATGTTCTGCGATCATGAACAACAAAAGAAACATTAGGAAAATACAAGGACCACCCAGTGGGACAAATATCATTCACTACATGTTGTAGAATTTATGTTTGCATATGTGTACACTTTTATTTTTTTAAAACTAAAATTTGTACTAGAAAATTTACTGTAAATAAAGCAAATATTTTTATTTACCACTTATTTTATGTACCCTATGCCATGATAGCAAGTCTTAGAACAAACTTGTTGGTCAAAAATTTTTTCAGCAAAAATCTATTAAGAGACCCCTCCAGCCCATTTTTAGATACTTATTATTATAGTTCCTGTTTGTATTTTTCAGGCTGCAGGTATGAAATCACCGTTCCATTCAGCATAATGCAAGCAGACTTGTAGTTACTAACTATGCTTTCAACCTGTTATCTTGTCAAGTTTGCTTAATGTTAGTACTCACATTGTTATTTATGTTATTATGTATATGCTTCAGGGAATTCATTTTCAGCCAGTGATCTGTTCCTGGGAGCCTGGCAGCCTCAATGCACAGAGGAGATTGGGACTAAGGCAGTGGGTAGGCTCTGAACTGTGCAAAGAAACTGGCAGACCACCTGATGAGCCTCCCATAAACGACGGATGGTCAATGGATTAAAGTCTAAGACTCACCAATGAAAACCATAGCCATATCTTGTGGTTTGAAAAGAGAGAGTGCCCTGTGTTGAAATTTTGGTTGTCCCAATAAATTGATCTAACTGGCAGCCTTTCCCAGCCTGACATTTTCCTGTTGTTGGATATTTGCAACTCGAGAATTCCAAGCCTACCTGAGTTGTAATCCCAACAAAATTAGAAGACACCTGGTGGTTGTGGCAGAACAACAAAATGGCTATCTGATAAGAGTCAAGATCTGAAAGAACAGCCTCATTTTGCAATGCTCTTTTCTAAGAACTCTGGAGGACCTCCTCCTTTGTAAGTATGTTGACTATTGCCCTCAGATTTCTTTCTATTTTAAACTCAACTTTTTTGGCTGTGAGTCTTGGACCAAATCCATCTTAGGGATGCCTTCCTACTAGTGCTAGTTATTACCAGGTCTCCGGTAAGAAAAAAAAGGGAAGTACTGTACCACATCTGTAGATATAATAATAGCAACATCTGGATTCCAATAAAATGCACGGAATGAAGCTGGGTAATTCAGCATAAAGGACATTGACTTCTACAGTATAGAGTATGTATATAAGTAAGGGATGCAATAGAATTAATAGATCAAGACTGCAAAATAAGGAAAAACATGGACATTTTAAATCAAATCGAATGTAGATGTGTGTCTTCGTATGATTGTGCAGCTCAACATAAGGGATCGTGTGTATCAGAAAAATAGCCTTTTTTATTACTGATATTTTCTAGCTGCTTAGAAAATTTGTAAATAAAGCAAATACTGTTATATATAAATAAATACAAATACTGTTATTATCCCAATATTTAAGTCCGATGGTAAGTCTTATTCCATCTATCTATGCTATTTGAATAATTTGCAAACCTTCCTTATCTAGTAGTAAGTATATCCCTAGTTCTCCATGCCTTTTCAAAAATTGAGAACATGTTCTAATTTGTGAGAACAGCTAATCTGCAGACTTTCTTTTTAATTGTGAGAACAGCTAATCTGCAGACTTTCTGAAAACATTTGACATTTCTTTCATTTTAAAGAGCATAGTCAAATAATTTAAATCAAAATCTTGTCCATATATTTGAATGTGTCTTAGAAATTGTTTAGAACAGCTTCATAAAGGACCTTCCTACATATAGAACTTTTCTATGGTGGTAGAAATACAGTTTACTAATAGCTCTTTACTAACCTTAACCCTTTTCTTTGGCCTAGAAAATGGAAAAAATACCAAATGGTTTTAGAAAGTGCGCAGACTGCATGTCAAACTCAGATTTGTGCTAAATCCTTTTGTTTTGATCCTTGTTTTCCTAAATGCGCAATCTCAGATATATGGGTTCAGATGACATAGGCAACTAGCATACAGTACCTGAGAATTTGAAGAATTTGATTGAAAGAAAGAAACAGTGCAAAACAGTATTGGAAGGGGGAGATTTCTATCTTTGAATTCAAACTATCAATAAAATATAGTGAAAGCAGTTTCATTTCTTCAGCTTTAACCTTTGCAGATATAATTTGCATTTTCTAATTGCTCTGTATGGGGCTGCAGTGGCCAAGCGGTTAAGACACTGGGCTTGGCTGAAAGGTCGGCAGCTCAGCAGTTTGAAACCCAAGTGCTGCCGCGCAATGGGGTAAGCTCCCGTTATTTGCCCCAGCTGCTGCTAACGGAGCAGTTAGCACGTAAAAATGCAAGTAGATAAATAGGTACCCCCTTCGATGAGAAAGGTAACAGCATTCCATGCACCTTGGCATACAGTCATGCCACATGACCATGGAAGCTTCTTTGGACAAACATTGGCTCTCTTGGTTGTGAATCGGAGATGAGCACTGTCAGCCACAATTGGCAGGGAAATCTTTACCTTTTTTAATTACACTGTATACTAACATTTCCCCCTTCTGTTCAGATAGAGTATTTGAAAAATGCAAGTTAAAACATATATTTTTCTGAACTTCAATTTTCATCTCTAGGCTATACATATTTATGTGCATTATTATACACACTTAATATAAGTGTACTCTATTTTAATTTTATCCTACTTTTATCTACTATTTTCTTAATCCTATTATTAAGAAAAGGTTTATAAGTATTAATGGCAAATTTTCTATTTCTTCTCTCGGTTGGATGAACCTTGGTCTAGCTGGTGATTTCTTTGACTAGTAAAACCTTCCATCTCCTTTTATCCTACTGAGGAGCCTCTATAATGAGTAGATAAGGCCCTTCAATTAGGCTCTTTGGCACTCTTTTCTGAAATCATGCGTTCAAAGCTTAGTGGGCTTCAGACCACTCACAAAGTGGCAAGCTGTAAATATTGTTCAATATACAGTATTTTAGAATAACTTTTCTCTAAAGTGAAACAGTCTAACAACCACTAGAATGGTATTAAGTCCATTTTAACTGTCAGCCATTACCTCCTTTCCAAGCTTGTTTTTTTAAAGTCTTCCTGGCTGTTTACTATGTCTTTCTGTTTTATCATTTCATTTTTTCTATCCTTCCTTCTTCTATGAAAACTATTTGCTATATGAATCTTAAACATCACTCAACTCCTTTGTAGCACACTGTGTACAAACTACAGTATTTGGTTTGAGTGTCTGCATGAAATACATGATGATATTCTGAGTGCACATTAATTAGTGAGGCTACATCAGGTGTATAATTTTGGTGACTGCACTAAAGTTTGGCATTCATTAGCTGTAAATGTACTTAGATACAACCATCCTAGCTGGCATAGTTAACATCACTCATCTGTTGGCTGGGAATAAGAACAACTGTCATCCAACATGCCTGGAGGATACTATATTGGGAATTATTGGTACTGGAAAACAGTCTGAATATTCAGCATTAATATGCTATATATCATATTTCAAAATTCAAAACATAAATCATGTGCATTTATAAAAGAGACATTCATTAATGTATGTGTAATTAAACATACTGTACTTTGATCTTAAAGGAACATTCTCAAAATATTTGAGTAGCTAAACTAGCATACTGCTTATTTCAGAACAAAATTATAATTTGAGCAACTAAAGAAAAAGGGCAAATAAGAGTTTTATGGGATAATTTGGTAAGGGAGGTCAAAAGGGAGGTACCTACACTCCATATCTATCATTTTTTCCAGGAAAGCCAACAATCTGGGATACCACTTGGGATTTTCGGTGAGTTTTATAAAAACGTGAGAGATTTCACACAAGTGAATGGGTGTTCTGTTCATCAGAGGCCATGGAGAAAGACAAAAATATTCTCATGGATTGAAAAAAGCCTTCTGGATAGAAGGTAAAATGTCTCCAATAACATCTTGTAATTAATGTCCAGTTGCCTTTTTAAGGAACTTGGAAATTTTTTGCCATTTAATACTACTTATCATGACCTGGATTAATGAGAATATTCATAGATATTTGCTCTCATAAACTAAAAAGGATGTGTTGTCTTAATTTTTCTTTTTGAAAAAATGACAAAAAGTACATGTGTTCCAAGCGCAGGGCCATCACCTTCCTGGAAGAAAAGATGAACAGGGTTCAGGCATATCTGTTAACTTGGCTCCTATGGAAGTATAATCACACACAATTCCCAAAAAAGGGGGAAATGGGCAAAGAAAAGAACTGTGGATACACAGTGAGCTTTCAACTGAGCCAAGAGTTCAAAAGGACATGTACAGGAAATGGAAGATGGATGTAATTACCAATGATGCATACCAGCAAGCAGTAACTAATACCTGCAGAATATCAGAAAGGTTAAAACCAAAAGAAACTTAGGCTTGCAAGGGAAGCTAAATACAAAAAAGAAAGCTTTGTTGGATATGTCAGATGAGAGGAAAATGGAGGAGGGGAATGGGGTCTCCTGCTTGAGATGATGGTTGAATGGTAACAAATGACAAGAGTGGGGCAGAGATTCTCAGCTTCTTTGGTCTTCTCCCCAAAAGGGAAATTTCATTTTAATGAAGCTAAGCAGAACATCTGATATAAGGAGAGACTGGTGAGCCAAGATAACAAAAGAGAAAAGTAGGAACAACTGGCTATTTTCAGTCTCCAAGATCAGATCAATTATTGTACATCCAAGGGTTTTGAACGTACTGTATGTCATCTCAGAACTCCATTCTATGATCTTGGAGAAATCATGGTGGATGGAAGTAGTGCCAGAAGACTGGAGAAGGGTGACTATTGCCCTATACTAAAAAATGGGAGGAGTGGAAGAAGAGCCTGGTAATTAAAGATTTGTTAGATTAATGCAGATAATAAATACATTCTAGAATAGATTAAGAGAGGCATGGTGGTGCAAGCGGTTAAGAGCTTGACTTGCCGGCTGGAAGGTCAGCAGCCTAAGTTCAAAACCCAGCATTGCAGTGCAACAGGGAAGTGAGTTTTTGAGTACTTAGATTGGAATTCTATATGCCAGAGCCTGGCAAAAGTTTATCAAGAATAACTTATGACAAACTAACCTTTTGTGACCAGTTTTGATAAACATGGAATGAAATGAATGCAACATATCATAAATTTAATAATCAACATTCAGTATTTGAGTGGAAGCCTCCCAGAGTTCTTAGAAGATGAGTGGCTATATAAATGTTTTAACTAAACAAATAAATAAGCAAATGTGATTCTAACAGAGAGCAAAATGTGCACTGTATGCTGCTACTAGAGTTGACAATTTATTATAATATGTGTTAGGGGCTCTATATCAAGGTGTGCCAAGTTGCACACAGCAGGCCTCCATTCTAGTATTTTATTGGAACTGTAATAATAGAAATTATTTCATGCATAACTTGGCTGAAGAGTTAGACAATGTGTTTATCAAATTGGTGGATGACACAAAATTTGGGTGGAGGTTGGAGCATACAGAGGAAAATATCAAAGTATCCAGAAGAGAACAATCAATGCGAGGTCTGGAAGAAAAAAGATCATGAGAAATGCTTGGAGACATTAAGTATGGTTACCTGGGCTAAGAAAAGAGTCCAAGGGGAAAGAGACATGAGAGTTGTCTTCATGTATCAGAAGGTCTTTCATGTAGAAGATGGGCAGATTTTTTCATTGTTGTTCCAAAAGATAAGACAAGAAACCATGGATTTAATTTATAAGGAAGTTGATTTTGAGTGGACAGCTGGGAGAATTTCCTAACAGTAAAACCTCTTCAACAGTGAGCAAATTATTGTTTTAGGAGAGGACAGGTGGCTTTATGTTGAGGATGTTGTAACATGGGTTCTTAGATTGGTAGGGGGATAGATATATGTTCTTCAATCCCTTTCAACATTCACTGATTCTATGATTTCAAATCAGTAATACTTTTAGAAGCTAGTCCACTTATGGTAATGTAGAACAAGTTTGAAGTTGTTTTCTGGATAACCCTAACCTAGATCTCAGAGGAGAAAGAAGTTCAGCACTTAGTTTTAATAGCTAAGAAAGAATAAAAGCCTTTGCAAGCTCCTTCCTATCCAATCTATACCTCTGTTTCTAAGTGCTTAGTATATGCAGCACTAAGTCAATTTTGATTGATTTTAAAAAAGCTAAATAAGTTTATACATGATTAGTACTTTGACAGTATGCCACTAGAAAATCCTAGAACTGTGGACTAGACTGGGATTATAAGAAGAAAACAGAAAGCATGCTATTTCCATATTGCTACCAAGTGTATTAGTGAAGGTGTTGGACAACCCATAAGCCACAGAAGCTCATGGGATAACTTTGAGACAATCATGCTCAACCCTAACTACTTCACAGGGTTGTTGATGCAGAGAAGAATTAGAACACCATATTGAGCTCCTGAAGAAAAGGCAGGGTATAAATCTAACAAATAAGCTATCTGTGAAACGTTTAGGAGCTGACCCATTAACTCTACAATTCTATTCATAAGGAAAATATGACCAATATTTATAAGACCAATAAGGCAGAGTAGAATGAATCAGGAGCAATTTTATATGTACAACAACTGAACCCTTTTATTCTTTCCAACCAAGTGAAATGTTGGAAAGAAATTCAGTGAACAGACTGGGAAGTCTGTCTGTCTGTCTGTCTGACTG
>JANHZU010004912.1:1019428-1031584 GCA_032468055.1 Acrochordus granulatus | reverse complement strand
GAAGGGAAGAGGAGAAGGGGACGGCAGAGGATGAGATGGATAGATAGCATAGTCAGTGTGATGGGCGTGGGCTTGGGTGGACTCCGGGAGGCAGCGCAGGACAGGGAGGTCTGTCATACTGCAGTCCATGGGGTCACAAAGAGTCAGACATGACAGCACGACTGAACAACAGAGTTTGAATGAGGAAGATGGAAGTTGTAATTCAATCCATCTGGAGGGCACTGGTTGGATAGAAAAGTACAATAAAATATTCTGTTTCAGTGAAGGGTTGCTAGTGTGTGTTGGCCATTTCACCCTTGCAGCAGATTGATATATAGATGTTAGCAGGTAATGCTTATCTCCATCCAAAGCTTTTGGTGCTGATTTCTGCATTCCAAACTTAGCTAAAACACAGGCAAGAGACTCTGAACAGTATTTCTTTTCAGTTAGTGGGTAGCCTGTTTTTCTTTGGAAGGGGGCCACTTCCAGAATTTTTCTAATAAATAAATTCTTAGAATAGATCTCAGAGTTTTAATTTTTTCTCTCTGCCTTTGGATATTTGTAAATCTCCCTGCTTATTAAAATTTTTCCTAGACAGTTATTTAATGAAGTAATATTTCATTTGTATCATGTATCATTTGTATCATTGTATCCTTTCCAATTTGTTTAATAAGATTAGCATTAATAAATGCTCAGTTTCTTTTGAGGTGAATGAGTTTCTCTGAAGATTCCAAAATGTTGGAAGATTTGCCAACATTTAGTTTGCACACAATTATGTACATATTTACTCTGGAGTAAACACCCTAAAACTTAATTCTGAGTAAATGTGAATAGATTTACACTGCAGGCCCGCTGGATTCAGTGCATTGAAATAAAGGCAATCAGTTGGATGAGTGCACACCACCTTTAAATATTATTTTCTCCCAAAATGCATACTGTAGAAGGTACTTGCTAAAAAACGTGAAAGAAACCCATGATGGGACAGAAAGCTTTTGAACCACTGATACAATTGGAAGGTTATTGTGTACAATGTAATTCTACATCCATACTTTTCAAAGGTAAGCAGAACATCTGGAGGAAAAATACATTCCTTGGTTGCCTCCTTGCAAATAAAAGGCATCTCAGGAAATGCCACATTCAGTGTTGGGAATTGTTTGTATAGGGCCCCGGAAGCATAAACCCTAAGCAAGTGTATGCTGGTACATGACCTTGTCAGACATACAGAGTCAGATTAATTCTGCTCCTTCGTAAATTTGCAGAGGACCAAAGCAGCCTCTGATCTCAACAAAGTTCTATTGCACACCAACCCCCTTCAACTCATTCTCATATTCCCTTTTTCTCAAAGGCTCCTTTTATGATTAAAAACAGCAAGCCCCGAAGAGGAAGGAGGAGTGTGGGGGCTTATTTACAAGCCTAACAAAATTGTGGACTAAATGTTTACAGGGAGAAAGAGTTTAAAAAGAACCCGGCTTTCAGAAGTAATTATGATAATATCTGAAAGAAACAACCCATTCACACCAACTGGGTGCCAGATCCTCAACTGGTGCAAACAGTGAAGTTTTTGGTTGGGTCTGGGTCTTTTATAAATGTTTATTTTATTTGCCCTATATATGTGCCAAAAGATATTCTTCTTCTGATCCCCCTCCCCCTCACAAATGCAGATGAGAGTGAGTAGGGTTATCCCTAATCTTTCCAAACAGATGTATTCCATTCTGGAATCCCAGCTTAAAACTATTTTTAAAACAGCAACAGCAATCAGAAAACTTGCTTTTATTTTTTAAGCAGGTTGTACTGGAATGCATTTGTTTGTTTATTAAATTTGTAGCCACCAGATGGTGTTTGCATTTTTACCACTAATAGCAGTAAAAATAAAATAGCAAAAACATAAAAATTAAACAGATAAAATATAGTATTAAAAGCAAGAAAACAAAATAAAAATTTTAAAAATCATAGCAGGCTTTTGATTAGCCACAATTAGTTAGTCTACTTAGATAAAGTAGTCATTGATTAACTATCCAGAGATACAGGTTCATTGGACCATATAAATCTATATAATAAATAAACAAATTCCTGAATAAACAACTTGCCTACTGGCAGCATATTGTATCATCATCATCATCTCATTTGTTCTACACACAAGCAAAACAAGCACATAAAGCCAAATTCACAAATTAAGTCTCATAAATGAACTTTCCTTGATAGTAAAACTGAGATTATCTTGGGGCAGATTTCAATTTGGACAATTCTGATTATAGGTTATAACATGACAGATCTGAATCTCTTAACTTTTAAAAGTCTCTTTTAACTTTAGAAATACTCCACAGTGAAAGATAAGACTGTTGAAGTTATATTCTTGTTTTTGGTTCTGGTGCAATGCTTCTTTTTTACTTGTTCAGCAGAGAATATGCTAATTTACCATTCCTATTCTATCATCAACCCTTTTAAACTAATACAAGGTCTATGGAAGAAACTGCTTCTCTGAGACTGTAGGGCAGTCATCCAATAAAACTACAGTATATTTGTCCTGGATAGGAGGAAGTCATATATACCAAATCAGTGCACATACTGTATATTGCTTCCATGGTAAAAGCTATAAACAAAATACAATTCAGGAAGAAATTAATTAGTCATGGGTCATGCACATTTTGACTTTAAATTCTGGCATGGATTTTTTCTTCTTCCTGGATGATGAAAATGTCCCTTTTTTATTCTATTTTGCCAACACAGCTGGAATCTGCTTTAAATAATAGATTTACAGTATAGTATTTCTTGTTGCCCACAAATTTCTGCATTTGTTTCTGTGGGAGAATTGGTGGAGGGCAGGCAGGGCTACCTCCTCTGAATATCATTTTTATATAGCTTTTTATCCATAAAATAATTACATTACTTGCTCAAACCTTGGCTTTCTCTGAAAAAGACAACACTCTTACCTGAACCAAGCCTTATATTGTACAGAACCTCTTAGTAGTGTTATGACGAGTGGTAACTCTGAGGGATACTTACTGTTGACTAGTAAGCATCCTTACTTTTCAACAGAATTTTCCTTCTGCTGTACGGCTACAGTCAAGAGGTGTCAGAGCTGAGAGTGTTGGTGCCCTTTGCCGTCTACCTAAATGGCTTGCTCAAAGTCTGGAGCTATGCCATGCCATCTTCTGATTTGCGGCAGTCTAAGCAAGGCTGTATCAGGCAAAGCAACATCAACGTTTCACTGGGAGGCCTGCTGGCACACAGGGCTCTTCTCATTCCATCAGGGCCTTGGGAACCAGGTTCTGTGCAAAGGTTTTCTCTAGCACATACTTTGCTGCAGTTAATTTAACTTGCCTTTACTGCAGAGGCTAATTCAAAGCTGGATTCTGTTTAATCCTCCATGATTTGACTCCACGTCCCACTCAGGCCTTGCCCTCCTCCCCTTCAGTCAGCCTGGTTTTCATAGAGGAAAGAAATAAGGGAAGACACTTTTTTCAATATTCTCTTATTTATCTTAAAAGAGACAAAAAGATCTTCGTCTTCATTTATTTGAAACATTATCTGAAAGTAGAGCGGGGCTGTGAGGGAATGTCACTTCATCAAAGGCTGTGCAGCAGTCTCCACTGGGGCAGAAGCCTACAGACCGGATGGTTATTTTATAATGTGCAGGATTCCCTTACATCATCTGCTTTTGGTAAATCTCTTTCTTCTGCAAAGCAACACTTTGCTTCCCAGCCTGAGCCAGCTATGGCTGAGCATCCAATTCTGCTGTCTCAGAGTTATCTTGTACCTCAAGATGTGGACGCGTGCGTAATCTCTGGAAAGAAGAAATTATTAGTCAAATTTTCCATTTCAGGGAGAGATCATATAAACACAATGGATATGATTTAGCCACAATTAAGCGCTTTTAAGGCTTATGACTTCAGCGGACAGCTCTAAAACAATCCTCAGCTCACTTATTGGAAACATGTCACAGGAACTTAACAGAGCTGAACCAAAACATAGACTGCTTTAATTTGACTACCATGTAAAGCAGTTCCATTAGAACATGGATTTCTTGGGGTCAGACCTACGTCTAAAAGAGTGTATAAAATTCAGAATTAAAAGTCAGACAGCAGAATGTGAAAAGGATCATTCTGTTTTTGGATATATGTTTTTTTATTACATTTTTTCCACCAAACATCTGGCAGTTTCTCCAATTGTTAGATACCGTTTTGGAAAGGTATCTCAAAACTGCATTGATAGGGTCTACAGTTATATTGTTTTATTTTTGTTGTAGTTTTAATTTTTATTGACCATTAAAGTGTTTATATCTGAGATCTCCCTTTCTCTGTTAGGCTGAAATTCTAAAGCCAGCCTGGGAGACCTGAGGGAAGCTTGATATATATATAACAAAAACATTGTTTAAAAACAAGAATTCTTCATCCTGTCTTAGGTGATAATTCAATGAACCACGGAGATAGAAAAACAGATATTATCATATATAACTACTTAACAAACTCAGATAATAAGCAGTATTTTGAATAAAAAGGCGAAAGTGTGATTGGTAGAATCTGACTCAAATATCCATCTCAATAAATTAATTGAATCTTACTCTCAGTTGAAATTGCTTGCTCAGACTATAATGGACTTATTTCCAATAAACATGCATCTGTGGAGTCTTTGGGGGGTGTCTGAGATTGGTACTTTGCAGACATTTCATGAAATGTCATGAGCTAAATATATTATTTTCTATTGGAAACATGCAGCTAATTGGGATATATGTTTCCTTTCAGACCTAAGAGATGCTCACCAAATAGTTAAAAGGGAATCTGTTTAGGACCAGGGTAAAACAAGTTTATTTGATCTCAATGGAAAAATTATTTGAATATACATATAAGAATGAAAGATGAAAGAAAGAATACTAGAATTATTTTATTTGTATTTGTTGCCTACCCGATATCTGATTATTTACCTTTTTCCTAGTTAGACATCTGGAGGGCACCAAATTCAGGAATGCTCACCCATGCTTCTCTGCTCTGAAGGACTAATCTCTGCAGGGCAATGAAGACCAGGATAAACCCATTGCCTTCCACTAGATTTTACTTTTTAAGAAAGGGAAGACACACCATCTCTGCTTCAGACATTCAGTCTTAACATACATTTCCCATGTACAGCTGGAGGATGATCTAGTTAAAAAAGCCACCAACTGCTACTTGATCTACTTAGAGCTGCCAGATCATAAGATTTTCGAGCCCAAAGAAATACAAATGTGAATTGCATAAAATAAATCTGTCCAAAAGTTGAAAGCACGGGAGATGGGATGATCCGAACCAAGCAAAATATCATTTTTGGAAACCGGTACTGAAACTAAGGGGAGCTGCAACAGACATATGTACAAAACTGTTTGCCTGTTGTACAGGCCCGCTTCACACATCGAGGAAGGCGACACGAGTCGAAAGGTCTTTCTGCGGAGTTCGTTTAAGCCAAGCCCTCGGCCAGTTTGTTCAAACAGCCGAACGGGTCGGAAGGAAAGTCCCCAGATTCCCCTTGGCCGAGGCCTCTTCGCTCTTCCGGGGCACCCCGCGCGGCTCCGAACCCCTCTCTTCCGAATCTCGTACACGCGGCGACGCTGCTGCTTCTGAGCCAGATCCGCAGGCCGCGTCTCTGCGCCCCCCGCCGTGGGGCTATTAGCCCAGGAGCGCAGGGCGCTGCCTCTCCCCGCCGGAACGACCACCGAAGGGGCGAGGGATGAGGGCGGGAGCAGCGACGAACAAGCAGATGACAGTCTTTCTTGCTTTTTCAAGTTACGGTTATCGTGCAGGGCAAGACGGGAGAATTGGGGACCGGCCACGTATCTGGAGAAATAATTTTTTTATTGAAATAGTAATGTTGTGCTGTGTTGCAACAAAATGGCGCGGCGCGTAAAGAGTGGATTTGATATCGGAGTCGCACTGAGTAAGCCCATGTGCAAACCACCACTGTCGCCGTGAGGACGTTACGGCTAAGCTCGCAGATCTGATCACGAGATTCCTTTAACAGGAGCAGCGCGCTTCCTCTCCTCGCCCGTTTGCTTTCGCCGAAGAACCCGCTGTTAGGCGCGGGACGAGCGGGCGGAGGCGGAAAGGGGCGCTCCCGCCAGCGACGGGGTCGGCGTCCGCTCCCGAAGTCCCGCTGAAGATCCACGGACGAATCAAGATTGTCCTTCAAGATGCTGCAGACGCCAGGTTGAACCTGTAGGTTTTCTTGCTTCTGTCTCCGGCGGTTTCAAAAGCGCCCACGTATAACGGTGTTAAGTCTGTTTATTTTAACATTCGCACATCTCATTCCTTCCGCTGGAAGAAGTTTCATGAGCGTTGTAAAAGAGATTTTCTTCTTTCCGGGACGTGCACTTGACATCGCTCAGTCTAGATCTCACAGATCAGAGGAATAATAAATGTGTCAAGTGGCTAATCCACAGCGGGGTATGCAAACGGAAGCAAAAGAAAAGCTGCTAGGCAGGTTTCCAGGAAAGCATCTTTAGTGGGCTTAATGCGTGCTGGAGCCTAAGTGAAGAGCATCTCGCAGAGGTTAAATACGGCCCACGTTTTAAATTAGGAAGTCTGAGCTGAGCTTGAGATCCTACCCTGTCTTAGCAACTATAGCCTTCAGGAGCAAATGTGTGGAACTGCACACTCAGAAACCCTTGACAATTCAGAAGCCCATTTATTTATGGTAAAGGTGCATCCTTGGCAAAGGTATTCTGAACAAAACCCTAAACCAGGGAGCATAATAACTCTGCGTGTTTCTCAGGAACACGCAGAGTAATGTCATCACCGGGCAAGGGTGAGCTGGTACACACTTGGGCACATCTATCAGTGTTAATTCTTTTTCAAACAGTGCAGACCTGGAATTTCAGTTCACACTAGTAGCTGCTGGAAATTATTGGGGTTAATTAACTGTATACAACATCAAGAGATGCATTTCCACTTGCACCAGTGGTTCGGGCTAAAAGAATTTACAATTTCACACAGTAGTGAATCCACATGATGGCATACTAGTTCCTGAACCACTGGCAGCATATTTTAAATATAATCTCCAAAAGAGCACCGTGAGATGCCTGCGGGACCCACCCCGTCTGCAGGCTTCCAAATTTGACTCTTGTCCGTACAGAATGCTGGACCAAACAGGCCCATGGCCTGAGCCAGCGGAGAGCTTTCCTGTTGTAACTATGCTCTCATTTGTCCAACAGACAGAGAGCAAAGTTTCCTATCCAGCTTCGCCTTCATCTTTGCAGTTCTGTAGAGTCCCGAGGTGCGTGGAAGGGCGTACAAATAGGCTGTAGGCTCTGTTATATCCGGCCCCACTTCCCACTGTCAAATAGCCTCTGTATTTTAGCAATCTCGTCCCTCATTCTCAGCCCCCGACCTGAATTTTGGCCACCAGGAGGCACCCGGGAACGACCGCTCCCCGAGCAGGACCAGACACATTTGTACCGGAAGGCAAACCGAAGCCTTAGCATCTCCGCGTAGGGCGCCCTCTGCCGGACACTACGGTTGGCAAAATCATATTTTTTCCTGCAACAGGTTCGATGACTCCCGTTCCTTGCCTCCCCCCTTTTTATCTTCTCCCATTCCAACTAACATCTAGGACTACTCAATCCAGATCCCAAATTCAAGAAAAATTCAGTCTCACCCTTGACAGTTCCTTTCTCTCACCTAACCCCCTACATGCATTGCACACAGATATATAAAAAAGGTAAAGGTACCCTTGAGTAGTCCCCATGTCCTGTTGGCCCCCTGAGCACATCCCTGTAGTTTTTGCCATGACATTAAAAAGTGATTTACCATTACCAACTTAAGGGATGTTTGTTCTGGCTAGTCCACAGTTCTGGAATTTAAAGGAATTTTAAATTTTGGAATTTAAATTCCAAAAACTCAACAAGACAGAACTTGCCTAGGTTTCCAGGATCAAATTGAATGAAACACCAGACTGGATAGAATTGCAGAACTGAATTAGAATATCATAATTTGGGCTGTGAACTCAGCTTTGTTTTGGATTTTCCATTGGCTCCAATTTCATTTGTCAAGCAAACAACATTGACATTTCATTTTTCTGAGGAGCATTGTCCAGGCAACATTATGAAAAATATAATAAACCCCTAAAAGTTTCCTCATTGTTTAGCATTTGTATCCAGAGTATACTATGCATAAATATTACCAGCTGAATGCATTCAAAATGGCATTATTAGAAGAAATAAAGCCTGAGCTTCTGATTTGCAGCTTTGTTATTATTTCTCCCCTAGAGATTCTGGCTTAGGAACATGTATTGCCAGTTACTGAAATATCAATATAATGATTGATAAATTTTAAATTTTGAAGCATGAACCACAAACTCTATAGTCCAAGCTGAGCAAACTGTTGCCAGAAAGATATCCAAGAGTATGGAACAGAACATTATATGTGATCATTCTAATTTTTCCCATAGGCTCCTAGTGAATTTATTCAGAAATATGGATAAGCTGGGTTTTCTGGGTACTTAAATCAGCTCATTAGCTCATCACCTCATTAAAACAAATTAAAAATGACAAACCTTTAGGAAACTCCAAAAATGCAGTAAGTAGTAGTATTCTTTTCAGCATTCTTCAACAAGAAAGAAAAAATGCCTGAAATTAAGCAGATCTGAGTAGTAAAAAAATCACTTCTGAGACCTGTATAAGAAAACAGAAATTGAAAGAATTGATACATACTACTGTAATTTACTTGGAAGCAGGGCATAGAATAACATGAAATTCCCGAAGCAGATAATTCCAAACACTAGTCATTAAATAATAGGGGAATTTATTTCTATATATTTATTTCACATTAATACAATACTGCTAAGGCAGTGCTATGATTAGAGCTTGTGCACTGTTTTAGCCTATAAGTGTAAGCAATGCTTTAGCCCATACCTAAAAGATATGTTCCTTGCAGTAAACAGGTTGGGATCACAGTCCCCTGGCTGGTACAATTGTACTGGAACCTGAGATAAATGGCCAGCAGCATACATAATTTTTTATTATAATGGAAAAAAAAAAAGCTCTTCCTCAGACTGCAAAAAGAAGTCTTGCAGAGTTGGTTTTTCTGAGTTGGTTTCAATAATTGTCACCTTTAGCCCAGCTCTTTCTTGACCTTTCAAAGGATCCTTGGAAATGCTGCTTCAATGGATTCCGGCAGTCATCAAAACAACAAAGATAACTTTGGACCTTCAGAGATGAAAATGACAGAGATCCTGTGACACTTTAAAGGTGAGGAAAATTTATCTGATAATAAGCAGTAAGACCACTGCAAGTTAGGCAGCATATACATTTAATACAATATTATTAGTAATATAAATATTAGTATTAAGAAGGTTATTTAGGACAGCATCACCTTCATACCCTTACAGAAATCAATGGCAGAGTGAATAAGCATCCAGCTTGTTGAAGTGGATATTTAGAATATTGATTTGACGAGAGAAAAGACTAATCAGAAATCCTTGGTTAAGAAAGAGGGAAATGAACTGTATAAAACCGCCAAAGCTTTAAAATAAATGGAAAAAAGTTACTACATCTTTTCATCGACCTTATAATAGCTCATTAAAATATATCTAGTTTTAAAAAAATATAGTACGTGCTTTGTATCAGGTTTCCCAAGTTTATTTTAGGACATTTTAATTTGCAGAATTGAAAAACGCATAAAAATTATTAAATGTAAAGAACTCATTGGGTAAACTATACCTCATGGGCAACCAGTATTGTAAATCTTATAAACTTTTATGCCTTTTAATATAACTGAAATATGTTCTGGAAATAAGCATGAGCAACAAACTGAACACCCAGATACTCATCTGCTGTGGTCAGTTTTCCACAAATTAGCAGCAAAGAATCTAGCAGTTATACATCCAACTCACTGTTTTAAAGTTTCCTAGCACTGTGTCTGGTTACTCTCAAGAGGGGATCAGGAGAGGGTAGAAGGAAAGAAACTACTGGGCTCAGGGATCCTACTGGGCTACCGCTGGGAATGGGGAAAGATTTATATTCATAAAGGAACAGCTATATTATTCCCATCTTGCGGTATTTTCTTCCAAAGTCGGGGTTCAGTCCAATCTCGCTGCCCCCTTCTGACGAGGAGACGAGACAATGACTTAAGATATTTATCTGGGCCGGGTAACTTCAGTACTAAAACCCAGAGCCGAAGTGCCATTCCTCTGTCCTTGCTGCTTCTCCTGATTCGAAGGAGATGTTAGATAAGCACCTTTTTGGCAACACTTCATTCCTAGTGAAACTTAATATCAGGGTATTCCCAAGTGGATATAATAGGACAATTTATTGCAGAAGCGCATCTTTCACTATTTGGAAATATTAGGAGCATAGAATCAGGACTGTCTTCCTCAGGTCAAAACCCGTGAAAAGTTCTCTGTAAATTCATAATTTTGTTTGAGGTTTGCGATGGAATAAATCCTACTGCATATCGATAAAAGCTTGCCGATCAAATAATTATTACAAGGGTCGCATTCTTGTTATACAGTACTTATTTATTCAGGAGTAAGTTCCAATAGGGTTGGTAGGATTTATTTTAAAATTAAAAATATACAAGGGAGATGATCTAAAACTCACAAAGATCTAAGTAATTAGCACTTGTCTTGTGTTCCAAATCCTCTTTCAGGGAAAATCCCAGTACCTGAAACTTACTCATGAGAAGAAATACTTTTAGACTCAAAAATGCAGTTGATTTCTCTCTCACATTTCACTGAAGCGCTTCTTATACCATCTCATTCAGTGAGGAAGGAATGTTAACTCTAGCCTCTGAGCCACAAAACTGCAATCGACTGCACAAAACCACATCATATTGGAAACGCTGCAGAATTCTGATCGCTCATCAACAGTCCCCTAATGTTTTGAGGTGTGTTTCTTTTACATATAAGCCTTCAAAACACTTTTATTGGCAAAAGGAGGTGGCTTTAAGTTTCTCTTTTTAAGCCATAAATGCTGTGGACTCAGGAGGTGAATATACAAGAACAACCTCTATAGAAGTGCTGGTTGTCTTGGCACAGAGGAAAAAAGGCTGCTCACCACTCGAGAGGGGCCGCATAGCTGTTTCAGCCGTGGCACCATCAGTCTGCATATAAACAAGACTTGAAGGATCAAGGCCAGCTCTTCCAACTGTTTCATAATCTAATTCCAACAGAAATATTTCTTTTTGGGAAGGGCATAGTCCGGATTTCTCTGGCGTTGATTTGGAGTTTAGTACTCCTTGTAAAATTACAGTTGGGCAAATTTATTACTCCGAAGCAATTTTCCTCTGTTCTACATGAAGCTTATGGTCAGAAAAGTCAGATAAGCACATCAAAAGGAAGGGGATACTATCATCCACTAAGAGCTCCATTGGAGGTTAGTTTTAAACTCGAGTTACCCCATGCTCCTTACTGGATCTCCCCCAAAGAAGGGGGGAGTAGCGATTATTTGCTTTTAAGGCAGCTCTTTCAGTTGTATATGGGACAGAACTGGATCAGTTCAATTAACCGCTTCACTTATCCCCAGCCTGTCCTGTATGGCAGCCCAGTTCCCAACACCTCTGACTGGAACAATATCTCTGCGCTGCCTTTAATTCTTCCTACAGCCAAGCAACCCCAGGAGAAAAAGGAAAGGCAGAAGGCGACTGTGCTGAAGGCAGAGGTAAGAGGGTACAAAGATGGGGGGTTATTTTCAAATAACCTTTTCTGCTGTTCAAGAAGGGCTACTTTTCCAATATGGGAAAAATTATCCTCCTGGCCTAGATGATGGGTAAACTCACCACTCCATCTTGTCCCGTTTTCTTCTTCGGCGACAGAGCTTTACTTTTCAGGGCAGCGCTTCTTCTGAATCCCCAGAGCTTCTTTTTCAGCCTCCGGTTCTGGACTCCTCTTTCAGCCTTAGGCAGTGTGGCTAAACTGTTACTAGTATCCCTGCACCCCTCCAACCTTTCTGATTTTCTGATAACTCCGTAACAATGCAGAGGAACCAGGAAACAAGCAAAGATTAAAGTTAATGCTTTGCTCTCCCCCCCTCATGACCCTCCCTTCCCCTCACCACCTTCCTCTACACAGGCTCCAGATCTCTTTAGAACTCCCAGCACTTTCTCTGCGAGAGAGCAATAGACTGAACAATGCAATCTATTTTGGGGCTCTGGTTGATCCGCCCAGGTGAGGCTTCTGTGGCAAAACTACCCTTAGCAAAAGGATTGTTTGCAATTT